>WWET01005864.1:2627-25813 GCA_011038615.1 Limnodynastes dumerilii
TCTGTGTGTGGTGGCTCTTGATGCACTAACTCCAGCTTCAGTCCACTCCTTGTGCAGCTCCCCCACACTTTTGAATGGCCTTTTCCTGACAATCCTCTCCAGGCTGCGGTCATCCCTGCTGCTTGTGCACCTTTTTCTTCCACACTTTGCCCTTCCACTTAACTTTTTATTAATGTGCTTTGATACAGCACTTAGCGAACATCCAACTTCTTTTTCAATTTCCTTTTGAAGCTTTCCCTCTTTGTGGAGGGTGTCAATGATACTTTTCTGCACAACTGTCAGGTCAGCAGTCTTCCCCATGATTGTGAATTCTACTTATCCAGACTGAGAGACCATTTAAAGGCTCAGGAACCCTTTGCAGGTGTTTGGAATAATTTACTGATTAGAGTGTGACACTTTGGGCCTGATCCAGAGATACGATGTAGCGCTGAGCGTACTAACACTCAGCGTTACATCATGGACTCCCCCTGACACTCCCCCTGCCCCCAACATACTTACCCTCACTTACGCCGGCTGAAGGCTACCTTAACTTCAGCCGGTGTAAGCAAAGGTAACTATGCTGGGACGGCGGCAATGTTACGATAGCGCCGCCCTCCCAGCCTCATTACCCTCCCCCCGGCTCCCTACACTAACTATAGCGTAGTAACGCTGGAGGACACCCCCTCCAGCGTTACTACGCTCGTGCTACAGACGTCCGATCAATGGTCGGGCGTTGCCGTAGTTACGCCGGGCAACATCTGCCCGGCGCATGCGTAGATAGGCTTTTCAGACGATCTTACGCCGTAGTACGTAGCTCTGGATCAGCCCCTTTGAGCCTACAATATTGAACCTTTTCACATTATTCTAATTTTGAGATTTTGGGGTTTTCATAAGCTCTAAGCCATAATCAACAAAATTAAAACAAATTAAGGCTTATAATATATCACTTTGCATGTAATAAGTCTATATAATATATTAGTTTCACCTTTTAAGCTGAATTACTGAAATAAATGAACTTTTGCATGATATTCAAATTTTTCGAGTTTCACTTGTATGTTCAACATACAGCGAAAGTCACATCCAGGAGCCTCCAGGTAGGCTGGATAAGTCCACAGCACTTCTGCAGTCAGTCTGGCCATGGAAGAATAGGCTGACATTCTAGCATAAAATGCTCTCTTTTATGCACATTTTGCTGGGATTACTCCACTAAACTTTGCTCTCTGGAAAAACAATGCGGTTTATGTTTGGATTACCTACGTAATAGCTAACCCACATATTAACAGAGTCTGAAACACTTAAACTGTATCCAGACTTTACACAGAGTTTAATAGGCAAATATGATGTAAGCTTAAGACTTCTTCAATATTGACCAAAAAGTAATGTGGCACACCTGCACTTTTGGTCCGAGAGTGCGGGGTGCGCAATGGGGCTTGATTGGTTGCGGAGCGGCGCGGGGAGAGAGAGTCAGCACGGGGGCCGTTGCCTGGCAACGGCCAGTAAACAGAGGCGCGCTGTGCAGCTTGTGATGCCTCTAGAAACTTCAGTTGTGTGGTGCGCGAAGCGGCTGGAGGGAGACTGTTGACGGACAGTGAGGACGGCAGTTGGTCTGTGGTGACGGAGAAGAGAGGAGGATAGTGTGATCTTGGACAGAGAGGGGTCTAACGTGACGGGGAGAGGAGCCGGAGACTGTCGGAGGAGATTGGACACTTTGGAGATCTTAGTACATCGGGAGTCAGGCCGGAGAGTGACAGCAGGAGATCAAAGGCAGCAACGGCAGCAGTGTAACAGAGGGAGTGAGACGGAGGAGATCGGAGGCAACAGCGGGAGTCAGAGGTGGTTGAGATGGAGAGCGGGAGCCGGAGGTGATCGTGACCGGAGAGAGGAGTTGGAGGTGATCGTGACGGGGAGAGGATCCGGAGGTGGTTGAGACGAAGGAGAGCTCAAGAGGAGTGTGACAGGGTTTGAGGTAACAGATCGAGGGAGAGAGCTGAGAAGAGGACGGACCAGCTGTTTGGGACAAAGAGTGCATCAAAGGAGGCAGCGGTGGACGGAGAGAGAGTTACTGGAGAGGAGAAAGGTGTGAAAGAGACAGAGATATTAAGAGAGGGAACTTACAGTTTGTGACAACATCTGAGAGATTATTGTGTGGTAAAGATTACGTCTTGCAATTGGTGCTGAAGCTGTGAGAGGCGAGTGGGAGAAATAGCTGAAAGGTGAACTCTCTACTATCTATTGGGAGAAGTATATTCCACAGAAAAGACCTTTAAATATCCTGTTCCTCCATTTGAGAAATATTTAGGACGTGTTATAAATTTGTATTATTAACTGCTAATGGACATTTTTCATTGAAAATTCATCTAAAGTTGTAAAACTGTAGTGTTAGGGGTAATTTCATTATTACATATGTGTTTGTTTAGTTTAGTATTAAATTGCAGTTAATTTAGTGTAAAATAATATTAGTCATACTTAAGGTGTAAAGTTAGTAAACCTAAGAGTTAATAAGAAACTGTCTTTTATGGCTTGATATGTGGAAATACTCAATTGTTATATTGTATTGAGGCTAATTTGTAAAGAGAAAGAATTGCTATTGTTAGGGAATTGAAAATTATTTTTATTGCATTTTGAGAAGTAGTAAAAGTTTTCTGCATATTCTAAAAAAAATGTATGTCACTAAATCTTTATTGCTTAATTTGTAAAAATATTTATATTGTATTGAGGCTAATTTGTAAAGTGAAAGAATTGCTATTGTTAGGAAATTGAAAAATCATTTTTATTGCATTTTGAAAAGCAGTAAAAGCTTTCTGCATATTCAAAAAAAAAACTGAAACATCAGAAAGAATATTTATTAAAACCAAAATAAATGTATTTTATTAAAATTAGTAGTAAGTTTCTGAGTTTTCTTACATTGCTCACACCTCTCTGCAACCAATACTAATTCCATCAATTTAATAAAAACCTGTAGCCCTTACCACCCGGTTATCACAGTAAGACTAACAATGACTGGACTTTGTAACATTTAACATGTAAGTTGACATTGCTCTAAAGCATCTTAAAGTGATACAGACCCAATAAAGGTCACTAAACATCCCTCTTGGCTTCACTATTGAAAAGGGAACACAAGAGTGTATGGACTATACAAAATGTTTAGCAATGAAAACACTATATACCTCTTAATAGTTAATATTCAAAGAAAGTGTTAAAAGACACAGAGATCAGACTATAAAAGCTATTAATATGAATAGCTTAAGCAAAATCTAACTAAGTAAAACAATTGACTGCAGATCATTATTCTTTGGCCTGGTCATGGAGGAATACTTGTTCCTCTTGCTTGTCATCTATGAGATGCAACCCAATGCACAAACTCTTAGGGGTATATTTACAAAGGTCGATTTTGCTAAAATCCCGGGACATAGAAGGCGATTATTCAGTCGTCGTATTCACTAAAGGCAAAGTCCAGGGACTTTAGCCTTTAGCAAAATCGACCCGGCAAACTTTGCTGGACAGAAATCGTCCAGATGTTTGCCATTAAAAAAATACAGATCGCCGTAATCACTAAAGGCGATTTGTCTAAATCGTCTTCAGATCGTCGGCAAATTGTAGAAAAATAAATCTCCTTCTGTGTGAGGCGCTTTCTATGAAAACGCCCCACACTGTACCAGAAAAACACATGTCAATATACATGTCAATATATTTTACATGTGTTTTTCTCTTTACAAAGTGCAAGCGCAGCATGTCTGGAATGCTTAGCATGGCTACGATGATAGAACCACAAGGCTCAGCATTGCTGAGCCTTGTAGTAATATCAGCGTCAGCATGTAAAGCCTTCTAAACATGCTGCGCTGTCTCCGGTGCCCAAAAAAATAACAGTGTGAAAAAAACATACATAAATACATTGACATGCCCAGGAACCTATGTCCACCTGACGTTCCTGTAGTCTGTCCCACTGTCAAAGCATCTGGAGACCAGTACGATAAGAAAGCTTGGGACCTAAAGTAAAGGGTCTATAAATATTAATATTCTCCATTAATACCATCTCAGATACAGGATACAGACTGAGGATCCTCAGTGGATAGGGATTAAAGGTGGTCCGTAACTCATTGACAAATGGGGGCCATAACAGAGTCTGCCAGGATGAGTCCCTGCCGAAGTGGTTAAGGAGAAGAATGGAACAAAACTCTATTAAGGGACTGAAGAATGTTTTTTAGAAAGCAAACATGCCGAGACAATGGACATTAGACCCTAAAGTAGGGGAAGACTAGAAACAATTAATAAACCCTTTGCCCAGAAATAGGTGTCAGGACGGTCATTCAGTTGTGTGTCCTGGATTTTTATTACAAAATGAAAACCCCTAGCACGCATACACAAAACTTGAAATTTGGCTTGAAATTGCAGAAGAATTGTTGTTGGAAAAAGAAAAGATGATGTTAGGAGACAAATATTAACATGTAACATGACAAGAGAAATAAGACTTTAAAAAAAATTCAGTAAAAGCCCAGACCTCCTCACAAAAAGGAGGATTAAAAGTAATTATATGTATTTTTATTTAGAAAAAATTGTTTATATTTTTGTTGTTCCAGATAACATTAAGTCTCAAATTTTAAATGAGAACTGAAATTACTATCTGCTAAAAGCCAGGAGCACGGGCTGAAGTTTTACAAATCATTTCTGTGAGAGAGCTTTACAGACATGACACCCACTGCAGAACCCTCCTTTCACTGTGCAGATAAGAGTTTTGTTAGCCTGTGAAGGTTAAATTAAGGAAAATATATATTTATTTATTTATTTTTGGATTACACTGTTGAATTATTGTTATTCTGTGATGATTTAAGTCTTATTGCAAATCAGTTTGTTTGTTTTTTGTTTTTTAAAGTGAACATCATTTTGAGGTTCTGACAAAATAGAGATATTGTAATGTTGGTATGCAGTCCACTCTGAAAGATCAGCATACTTATAGCTAATGCAAGTTAATTGTTATTTTGTTGCTCACTGTCTACTGGAAAACTTTGTGTTTAATGTTTGTTAATGCATATGATGAGCATGTAAGAATAGTAAAAGATCTTTCTCTCTTATCTAACAAAGACGAACCTTGATGATTTTGAAAAAAAAAAATGAGAAAACCAAAGTCTTATTAGGTGTTTTATCTTTGTTTCTGCAGAATACGAGGTGTAAGTGTTTTTGTGCTGTATTTTAATTAAATGTTTTGAGAAACTTGAGGAGTGATAATTCTAATGACATAATTTCTGAACTATTTTGGTCGTTATCTCATAATCTGTTTTTGGTTGTGTGACTAGGGGAGCATATCGGCTGTGCGGGTTCACAATGCTGATTGCTTTCTTTCAAGTCATCTCTATGTTGTATTTGTATTTTATTTAGAGTATAGTTTGAGGTTTATTTTTTTGTTGTTTAAACTATTTGATTTGTACTGAACACTGTGCTGACTGTTATACAAAGAGTTGTTGATCAGAGGACCAGAACTTGGTATTCCTAATTATGATTTACTGTTTTTTGTATTTTTAAATATGTTTTGTCCTGTGAAATGCCACAAGAGTTTAACATAAAAAACATGAAAAACCCACAAACAATGAAATAAGTCAGTGTTCAACGGTCTCATGATTTTTTGCTGATACTAGATAAGTGGGATGTCTTTAAAAATGCTCCTCACTATATAACATACTGAGGGATGTCAGGCAAGGTCCTGTAGAAATGACACCTGAAGCTGTGAAGGCTTTTTCACAAGAAATTATTAAAGCACCTGCATTGGCGCTGCCAAATATACTTTACCCTTTAACTTGTTCTGTTCTGAAATACAGGGACATGCACAAGGGGTAGTGACTCAGCAACACGGGGGTAAGCAAAGACCTGTAGTTTACTATTCAGTGTTGTCAGACCCTGTAATCAGGGCAGTACCAACCTGTGTCAGGACAGTAGCAGCAGCTGCCGTTCTGCTTGAAAGTGCAGCACCCATTGTACACACAGTGGAATTAGGAACCAGACCTATAAATATCCAAGCTCTCAGGCTGTTTTAGACACAGTCCTCCAAGTTGGAAAGACAGCTGGGAGAAACAGGGAGCCACCTGTATTGATGGTATACCATGAGGTGCTGCCTTCCCAGGGCACTATACCCAATGATGACCCAATTAGCCCATGGGAAAATCCATAATTCAAAGGAAGCAATGACCAATTCCGTGCTACAGCACTGGATAGCACCTTGGTTCAATTCCACAGCTACAGCCTACGTAGCAGCAAATATGTGGCAAGCACAACCCAGGTCAATTGAATTTGGTCAGTTGCTAAAGCTACAGCGAGAGCAACTGCACGCAAACTGATATCAGAAGTAGTCTGCAGATATGGAGAACCCGAGGTTATTGAATCTGATAATGGTACTCATTTCACAGGGGAAGTTATGCAGCATATCATGTCTGATCTAGGCATAACCCAGGCATTCCACGCACCCTATCACCCACAGGCTAGTGGGAAGGTAGAATGGCATAATGGGACCCTCAATCTAAAAATACAGAAAATGAGGGATAAGACAGGTAAACCATGGACTGAATGTTTACATCTAGCATTGAATTCCATTAGAATCACCCCTAAAAAGAAAAGAATGCTATTTCCATTTCCATCCCAGACCCAAACAGTCTAGAAGGATCCCACAAGCTGGAACCAGGAGACTGGGTGTATGTAAAAAGACACGTGAGGAAAGCTCTGGAACCTTGATTTGATAGTCCGTTCCAGGTTCTGCTGACGCCCACGTCTGCAAGACTGGAAGAATGTAGCACCTAGATCCACGTCTCACATTGCAAGAAGTTAACAGTACCCTTGACCAATGAATAGATATATGCTTTTAGGCCCTAAGCCCGATAAAGGCCTATGGGGAATATAGCTTTGCTTAGCTGCTTGTGTTATTTTTGCAATACTCATATGGGCCCTTATAATAGACCCTTGGCAACATGAAAAGCACAACCCCACCAATGGTGTAAACAGAACTACAAGAAAACTACACAATGTTTTGAATGAACCATGGAGCAATAAGTTCCTAAGCATGCATTATACATCAGGAACAAATTTGTCTGATTGTTGGATATGTACACACACACCTATGTCATCACAAATCATTCCGTATATAGCAATACCTAAAGAACCAGAAAAATTTGTAGTGGGACAAAAAGGGGAACTCGCATTGGGTAAATATAATAACAAAAAGATGTTCATGCATGTCATAGGATGGAAAGGACCCCCTTGGTTGATAAATCGAACCAAGACAGGGCCCAAGACTAAGTTATAGGAATATGATCTGGTAGAGTACTCTGGCCAACTGTGTGAGGAGCAGGGTACCCACATCCTATCTAGGTACACTACCAGTCACAGGTGGGATCATAAAGGTAGTAAATGGAAACTTCTCATTGACTGTAAAGGTTTTAGATCCCCAAGTTCAGATAGCATGGAAAATTACCCTGTAATGAAACTGATTTCAACAATAATTCTTTATGCCACAACACAATAGAGAATTATTGTTTCCCTTTGAAACTCACCTCATGGGTCACTTGTGTTTTATGATGTTAAAAGGACAAACTGGTAACTTACCTGACAATTGGTATTATATTTGTGGGATGAAGGCCTACATATATCTTCCCAATGGAGGTACAGGTGTCTGCACTATGGCAAAGCTGATGGGTGCTACTTGGACTATGACTAATATGCCATTAGAGTACATACATCAGTCTCCTAACATGCCCTGGCCAGTCCCCAGAATTAGGAGAAGATCAGCTTCCAGGGAAACCGATAGGGTGTAATGAATCATGCATTGATTTTGGAATTTTAAGGTTTTAGCTTTTGTCTGTGTAAATATTAGAGACAATATTAGCGCTTGTATGTAGAGTAAAGGTCAGCTCCCTGTCCAAAAATAACTGCAAGTACAGTTTCTAGTAAACAAGAACTTGAAGAAACTAGTTGCGAGATAACACATTTTGCTGAGAAAGCTATAACAATTATAATGAATCCCCCCTTAGACACTGTCAGTTCACCCATAGTAACTCCTGCTATAGAACCAATTAAATATTTTGTATGTTGATGTATGTGTGGTGTACAGTTTTATGACATGACTGTTAAGTCATTTATGCAACTGTGAATTCACTCTTCTTGAAAAAGATTCTCTCTCTTTACCATTCTTTATGAGAAAAGGTCTGGGTTATTGGGCTTCCCTCTTCATTTTAGATCAACAATAGTACCCCCCGTGTTTGCTCCCTGTTGCCTCTGCTTTTTGTGCTTTGCATGAAGGCACTTAACACCACTGTAATGAGAATTTGCTTGGGAACAATTGAGCATAAGTTTGCTTTCTTTGCAACAATGGGCCGGATTCACACATTCGTATCCGCACATAATTCCCGAATTTTATAGGGCACCCTTAACTACCCATGCAAATTTTCCCTCTTAAGGAGGGAAAATACGCATGTAGATTCCCCAGCCCTCCCGGCCTGATTTACATCCCTCCCCCCACCCACACCTCTCGTACCTTAAAAACTACGTGTGGTCTTTAGTCTATATGACTACGCATGCACAGTGGCTCCGTACGGAATAATACGCGCCTACGAAGCATCAGTTTCTTAGGTGTGAATCAGGGCGAATGATCTCTAAGACATCCTGACAAGCCCAGTTATTTCACACCTCACCCTCTCAGGAGAGTTCCAGATTGGTAAGCTTTCTAATTTAAAAAGTAACTACCCTAAATCTAACAACATAAATTTTACTGCTCATGTGTCTAAGCAGGCAACATTGCGCTTTTTCATTCGAACCTCATAGGATGGCAGCATAGTCAGTGAAGCAGGGCAGTATGGCCCAATACAATAGTTACTGGAGCATAGGATGGCAGTAAAGTCAGTGAAGCAGAGTAGTATGGCCCAATACAATAGTTAATGGAGCATAAGATGGCAGCATAGTCAGTGAAGCAGAGCAGTATGGTCCAATACAATAGTTACTGGAGCATAAGATGGCAGTAAAGTCAGTGAAGCAGAGTAGTATGGCCCAATACAATAGTTACTGGAGCATAGGATGGCAGTAAAGTCAATGAAGCAGAGTAGTATGGCCCAATACAATAGTTACTGGAGCATAGGATGACAGCATAGTCACCAGAGTACAACAAAAAGGAAAAAGAAATCCTGAAACCTTTAATTTCCAAAAATGTCTATTTTAAACATAAGTAGATGAAACTCTAAAGTATGTAGATCTTTGCACTCACACCAACCAATATAAGTACGCCAAATCCTGTGGTAAAAACTTGCTGACACTGGTTTGCGGGCTTTGAGCGTAGTTTCAATAACAGATTCAGACAATCCTCTTGATCTTGAAATCTGGGATTCAAGAACCACACCATTAAATTGAGACGTTGTAGGTCCTGATGGAAGAACGGGCCCTGCGAAAGAAGATCCGGACGCAGAGTTTCCAACCCAGACCGACCGCCAGACTGAGAATGTCTACATACCAAGACCTTCCTGGCCAATTTGGGGCCACTAGAATTAGTGGAACTCCCTGTTGTTTTGCTTTTTTAAAGAACCTTGGAAGCACCGGGAACGGAGGAAACGCATACGCAAGATGGCTGATCCATTGAGCAGACAATACATCTATCATAGAGGCCTGAGGATCCCGAGTCCTGGAACAGAACCGAAGAGTTTTGAAATTGTGGCGAGATACCATCAAGTTTAGGTCTGGATGAGCAACGGAAGGAACACTTCCGGATGCAGCGACCATTCTCCCGGCAGAATGGACTGTCTGCTGAGAAAATCGGCTTCTGTATTTTCTACTCCTGGAATATGTACTACCGTGATTATTGGAACATTGTTTTCGGCCCAAAGAAAAATGCACTCTGTCTCCCTCATTGCCTGAGCTCTTTTTGTGCAATGCCGCTGTTGCATTGTCAGATTGGATCCGAAGAGGATGTCCTTTTAAGTATTCCTGAGCTGCTACCAGAGCTCTGTATACTGCTCTTAGTTCTAAAACATTTATTGAAAGAACTGACTCCTTCCTGGACCACAGCCCATGAAGACGCAGATGCAGAGTGACTGTTCCCCAGCCTGAGAGACTGGCATCTGATGTCACCAGAATCCAATCTGTCACTGCAAAGGGTCGGCCTATCGATAAGTGGTTCTGACAGAGCTACCACCTTAGAGATGTCCTGGTCTCCAGCGAAAGAGAAATTTTCTGAGATGCCAAGGTTAAATGGTTCCCGTCCCACCGGGATAGGATGTTCCGCTGAAATTTTTTGACGATAGTATCTTCCCCAGCCGTCTCATACACAGAAGAGGTGATGGATGGTTCTTGTCTAATACAAGCTGCGTTAATCTCTGACGAAACGCAATTTTGTCCTGAGGAAGAAATATTTTCGAGACTTGTGTCGAAGACCAATCCAAGAAAGATCATCCTCTGAGTTGGGGACAAGTTTGATTTTCTTTTGTTGATAACCCAGCCGTGTAGCTGGAGAAACTGTCTTGTTATCTGAATATGTTCTAACATGATGCTTCTTGACTGAGCCTTCAACAGCAAGTCGTCGAGATATGGTACAATGTTGATTTTCTTTAATCGTAAGTGACTGATCATGACTCCCATTACTTTTGTGAAAAGTCTGGGAGCCGTTGCCAGGCCAAAGTGAAGAGCCCTGAACTGATAATGGTCGTTCTGAATGGCAAATTGCAGAAAAGCTTGATAGTCTTCTGCGATGGGAATGTGTAAATATCCGTCTTGAATATCTATGGACGCTAAAAATTCCTGAGCTTTCATTCCGTTTATGACGGAATAAAGAGACTCCATCTTGAATCTGTGAGCCCGAAGGCCGGCATTCAGGGACTTGAGATTCAACATGGGTCGGAAAGAACCATCTGGATTTTAGACTAGAAAGAGGTTGTAATAAAATCCCAAACACTTCTGACCGGTACAATAACTCTCTGTGCTAATAGAGTCTGAATGGATTCGTAGAGAGCTATTTTGAAGTCCTCCTGATGAGGAAGTCCCATAGTGAAAAATCTGTGAGGAACACAGCAGTCGAAGTCCGGAGCATAACCCTATTGAATCAGAGTTAGAATCCAAGGACTATGGCAGAAGCTCTCCAGGCGTCTACAAATTTTTGCAGACGAGCTCCCACCGGCTTCGTACAGAAAGGAGAAAGGCTGTCAGGAACTCTGCTTTTCCGCAGGCTTAGGAGCCTGACGCTTTGGACACCAAGACTGGTGTCCTCTGTAAGGAGCTTTTGACTGCCCCTGTTGATCTGGCTGGCTTTAAGAATAATTAGGTCTATTTTTAAAAGAAGGCCTAAACTAATGTAGTCTAGAAGAAGTATTAACGAAATGGCGTCTCGATTTTGGAGGATTTACAGGAAGAAAATAACTCTTACCTCCTGTAGCTTGAGCAATAATTTTGTCCAATTCTACCCCAAAAAGACAGAACCATCAAATTTTAATGATTCCAAGGCACGCTTGGAATCTGAGTCAGCCTGCCAGGCTCTCAACCACAAAATCTTCCGTACAACTACTGATAAAGCAGATGCTCTAGAAGTAGTAGCAACTGCATCCAAAGATGTGATAAAACAAGCTGCTTCTTTAAAATGTTCTCCTAAAAGAATGAGATCCTCACTAAGAGAATTAGATTTTAAACCTTGTATAAGCATTTCGGACCATTTTTCCATAGCTTTAGCTACCCATGCAACGTATAGGGTCTAATAGGTGAACCCGTTGCTGAATAAAGCATTTTTAGAAATAAATAACACTTTCTATCTGTACTGTCCTTGAGGACCACAGTCTCAGGAACAGGAAGGGTAGTAGGTTTTGAAAGCCTGGTTATAGTAGAATCAACCTTAGGAGGGAGTTCCCATTTAGAAACCTCCGATAATGGAAATGGATAATATACTGAAAATCTTTTTGGAATTGCAAACCTCCTATCAGGTTTGTTCCAAGCATCTTCAATTATTTTCTTCAACTGAGGAGAAGACGGAAAAGTAACCGATCTCTTTTTCTTCCTTTTAAAAAGAGGAATTTCTTGAGGAAAATCTTCCTGGTCCGTGATATTTAATACCTGACGAACTGCTAACTCTTCTATTCCCTGAGAGGAAAAAGATTCTTCTTCAATAAGAACCTGCTCCTCATCATCTGATAGTATCTCTCCCATCTCCTCATTAGCAGAGACCTCAGAATCCGAGCACTCTAGGAGGAGGGCTGGGTGAGAGAAAGGACCTTTACGTTATTTGGACTCGATATTACTATACTTTTTACTCAAATCTGCTACTGACCTTTGTAAACTCAACAGAAGAGGATTTAGCACTCACCACTCTGGATGACATTACACAAGAGAGGTCTGCCATAGCTACCACCAGAGAATTAGCCCAAGCTGGTTCCTCCATTGTAGAAGCAGCAGGTACTGGCTGTTGTGGTTCAAGAGACATGGAGTCGCAAGTTGAGCACAAGGCATCCTGGTCCTGATATAGATTTTTATATAGACAATATGTACTACTAAATATACCCCTATAACCACAGGAAAAAATATTCCTAAAGAGAGGAGCTTCTCTCAAATACAGGTTATGAGGGAACTCTCTAATTCACAGCCAGTCACAGTCTGTGTGAGGAAATTCTGGCGGTTTAAGCCCTTCAGAGGGGAAAACGCGCCAAGGAGGAGCATATACCATTGATAACAATTCAAAGGGGGAACCAAAAACCTCCCCCTGGGAACCCAGTGTAAAAACTCCTTACCTATCAGTAAGACAGATTTCCCTTGTTAAATACATGGTGCCCCAGCTCGCTGCGAGGAGGGCCCAGGTTCTTATTCCACCGTCCTTTGCCGGGGAATACCGCCTCCACACACTGCCTAGCCCAAAGGGAGCAGTGAGATGGCACCGTCCGGTGGCGGCGGCCATCTTGGAATCGGTCCGTTATGTGAACGGACATTTCAGGGGTATACTGGGAAGTAAAAAATCTCCCAGTACTACCACTAGCCACTGGAGGTCTAGTCCTGTCAGTAGAGGATGCTAGAAAGGAAAACAGTCTGGGCCTGATTCACACTTAAGAAGCTGCGTCTTCTTAAGTGTGTATTGGTCCGAAATGACCTACTGCTCATTTACGCTATCTACATAGCCGATAAGCACATAGATAGTGCGTGTTACGTAAAAAGAAGCAGCGTAAAGCCACCTCGGGGCGTTTTTAGGCAGAAGTGGGATGGGGAAGGCATTTAGATTAGCTGAGGAGGGCGGGAGGGAGGCGCAATGTCCTTAAGGACATTGCACGGAGACTCATAAGTGCCATAAGGTAACTAAAAACGGGGGGCAGGATGATGCGCATCTCCATGTACCTAACTCACTCTTGAGTGTGAATCAGGCCCTCTGTTCCCTTCTATAATCTGCCATTCACCTCCTCAAGGGGAGGGGGGTGGAGAGAGAGCCGACGCTGCAGCAGCAGCACCAGCTTCTCTCACTGAACAAGACTAATAATAAATCAATAAAAATAAGTATAAATTACAAAAAAAAAAAAAAAGAAGCTGAATAAGCTCCTTTAAAAAAAGCACCCAACTCCGCAGGCACTTGAAAAAAACTGAGGCTCTAGGGGGGTTGGAGAGGGGAGGAGCTTCTCTCAACAGGTATATTAACTGTCAAGACAGAGCAAACCGCAGACAAGGAACACCAACAAGAAAAAACACTAAATGATAATAACTTACAGATAATTAATCTAACTGACAAACTACTCACCCTTTCCCATTTGAGTATACTGTGTAAGGGACTTTTTTCTCCCCCACCAGCTCAATGGACAGATTTGCTTGGTTAAAAGATCTTAATTTATTTTTGAGCAAACTGGTTTTACGCAAAATGTTTACCAAACGTGATGATACAATCTGTGATATAACCTATTCCCAAGATCAAATAACAGAAACCAACCCTACCAGCACTTCATTGACACAAACAGATTACGAGGGTCTTGCAATTCTTGAACAACTGGATACAGAGCAAGACACCCCTTCATTCTCCAACCAACCCAAACAATTAAAAAAGAAGTCACAATTTTTCCCCCGAGCTATATACTAACCCCTATGTCAAAGCCTATAAAGAAGTGGTCTCTAGGGAACTGGACGATTTATACAATTTATGTAACGAATCACTCTCCCAGTCCAATATAACAACTGACGAAAATGAGGCCCTAAAAGATATAAATTCTTGTCAAAACGTTGTAATTAAACCTTCCGACAAGGGGGGGAATGTGGTGTTGTGGCCATGCGCTATGTATGTAGTGGAGGCAAGACGCCAATTATATGATAAAGCATGTTATGTTCAATCCAGCTGCTATCTTTCAGAAACAATACTATAATTTACACATCAGAGCTAAAAATGATCAAATCATTAATGACATCGACTTTGACTTTCTCTGGTGTGTATCTCCCAGATTACCTACAATGTACCTTCTCCCTAAAATTCACAAAAACGCCACTACCCCCCCCTGGAAGGCCAATTATATCCAGCAACGGATGCCTTACTGAACGTGCCAGTCAATTTCTAAACCATCAACCTGAGACCTTTTGCAGCCTCTTTGCCCTCATACACAAGAGACATAATGGATTTGCTCTTACGGCTGAATGATATATATACAACGGAGGACACCATACTGGCAACATGCGATGTGGAGTCCCTCTACACCAGCATCAATCATGATGCTGGTGTGGAAGCAGTCTCCTATTTCTTGAGCACGGGGGACAATTCCACTTTCAATTCTTTTTTGGTAGATTTGTTGAAATTCGTGCTGACAAAGAATCACTTTGTCTTTGAGGAGAAACATTTTCTCCAAAAAAGGGGGACCGCGATGGGAACAGCTTGCGCTCCCACCTATGCCAACCTCTATCTAGGCTGGTGGGAGCGCGAGGTCGTCTTTACCTGAGCCCATGAGGAATATACCATTCATGTCCTCATGTGGCTCCGGTATATCAACGATAAACTTCGGGCCTTCATTGAGATCTTGAACATCAATAATAACAATCTTAAACTTACCCTAGATATGGACACATCAAGGATAAATTTCCTAGATGTGACTATCAGCATTGGAGAAAATGGGGCTCTAATAACCGATATATTCAGGAAAAACACTGCCACTAACAGTGTACTCCATGCGACTAGCTCTCATCCCCGTTCCACAATTGCTGGTGTACATATGGGGGAGTATCTGCATTTGCACAGAAACTGTTCTACCACTGAGATATTCAAAACTAGGGCCAAGGAACTAAAATATAGACTCAGGAATAGAGGCTACAGTCGTCGCCTGCTATCCAGAGCCTACGGTAGGGCATTACATTCTATCAGAGACAAACTATTAGTCCCCAACCACAGATCCAACAAACCTGCAGACTCATCCAATGCACCGGTTTGCTTCATCGGTACCTTCTGTACAGAGGCAGACTCAATTACTCACATTTTGAACTCACATTTAAACATTCTAAAATGTGATAGTGATCTTGACTCCATGTTATCTGATCGAATCAGCATGAGCTGGCATAGAGCACCAAATTTGAGTGACAAACTTGCACATAGCCATCTTCACTCTGAAAAGCGTTTTATCCACAAATTACAGGGATCGTTTAAACGTGGGAAATGTAAAGCTTGCCCACACATGATAACCACTAACCAGTTCAGAGACAGAACAGGTCGGATTTACAAAATACGGGAGTTCCTAAATTGCGACACCGTTGGTGTCATTTACTGCCTGACCTGCCCGTGCAGAAAAAACTATATAGGCTAAACTACACGAAAATTTAAAATACGTCTCTTAGAGCACATTGGCTCTATTAGAAACTCTGCCAAAGACAGATCAAACCTAAAAACCCTTAGCCCGGTTGCTAAACATTTTTAAACCATACATGAAGGCAATTTTACCAAACTACAGGCCTTCATAATGGAGAAAGTCCACATGACCATACGAGGGGGGGACCTAGATCACACTTTGCTTCAGAATGAGGTACGATGGATCTTTTTGATGAATAGTATATCACCTAATGGCCTTAACGATAACATTAATTTTTCATGTTTCCTATGAATTTTGATACAATTCATGACCTATTTTACTATATTTCAATATTACCTCCTAGGAATACTATTACCTTTTAGGAGGATATTCATTAGTCAACCATGTACACTATTACTGTTTGACCATATAGGATTCCCATATGTATATTATATAACTTGTATTCATACAGTATTATAGTATATGATTCCCTTTAAAGATAGCCAATAGCAGTCGCTTGGTTTTTCTATTCATTTTATCCTGCATTCATATATATTTATTTTACATCCCTTCTCTTACCAGATGAACTATGACATTTTCATTTCAAGCTGCATTATTGGACTTAATCAATTCAGACAAATTTTTTCTCTATATAGCTTGCTTGCCGGCAGCATTAGTGAATTTACTCCAATGGATATATGTTTATTTTTGATATTGCAATTAGTCACTATAGTCTGCTGGCTGGCGGCTTTGGTGACTCTACTTTAATGATATACGTTGACCTTACAGTTAACCACCATAGTCTGTTTACTGGTGACTTTATTATTTTTATGAATGTTTCTTTGTACTTGACCTTGCAACCAATCACTAGAACTGTTCTGCTGGCCGCTTTGGCGACTCTTTCGATGGGTATATATTTTTATATGGATCCTGCAACCAATCACCATAGGTGATGTCTGGGTCTATTACATGGGTTTCTTTTTTTAATTGTGTATATGATTGGTGTATTTGCATTTTTTCATTATTTGCGTATATATATTTTCACTTATCCCTCCGTGATATCAACTCAAATGTGTTCCTATTCTTCCCCTGCTGTGTCCTCCTTCCGACAATAGTAGGTTTTATCACCCCCCAGGATGGCTAAAAAGAGTTGCTGGATTCCTGTACTTATGTCATTTTTCTATGATGCTTAAATTGCATCATGTTTAATATGTCCCGATATTTGTTCAATCTAGTCTGTTCACAGGCAACTTTGAAGAATTTATCCCGACTCTGACTTTGATGGTTAGCTTATTAGTTAACCATCACAAATGTAATCTGTGTATTTATTCTTTTTGTTATATCCTTTTTTTCTATTATTACTCCTTTATTATTAATTTTATTTATTTTTCATTTTTTATTTTATTTTCCATTTTTCAATCATCACTCAAAAATTAAAAAAATTCAAAAATTGAATTTATATTTTATTATTTTCCATCATATTTTGCTCATAATTGCCTGCTTTCTCTCTTTTTCCCCTTTTGTCCCCCCCTATTTTAATATAGACACATTACAATTCTCTCCAAAAATCCATTACCGGATTTTACCTTAGTCCTGATGTCCGGACTTTAGGTTAGATCGGCGCTATAATTTGATTTCCAGGAGGTATATATATCGCCTTGGGGCTGATTACTATCCCACCTGTGACCAAGCCAAGGCAAAACGCGCGTCAGTGT
Organism: Limnodynastes dumerilii; assembly: GCA_011038615.1. Lineage (NCBI taxonomy): Eukaryota > Metazoa > Chordata > Amphibia > Anura > Limnodynastidae > Limnodynastes > Limnodynastes dumerilii. The sequence continues at coordinate 20,053 of WWET01005864.1, forward strand.
TTCTAACCACGTGTCAGGAAGTGCACTCCTGACACTTGCACCCGCTATTCACTCCAGACTCCCGGCACGACTCCTCTCTTCGCCCGTACCAGCTCATATCAGGATACGCCTTACCTCAGGTAGGATAGAGATTATTACGGGCCTGGAAGGGCAAAGCTCTGCCATGAGGCAGTTAACGGGGACTCAGGGTAAGTGGGTTCCGGTGAAGTTTAGTGGCGTTTATCCTGCATCTTTGTCCTATTACTGCCTAAGTGGATTATCATCTAAGCTTCAGGAAGATTACTTTATTTGTGATTACTGATGTTTATATTTTCTCTTTCATGTCATGTTTGTCCTTGCACTTTATTGTATATATTTTAATATATTATTAAAAGTTAAATTTTATCAGGCTGTCACACATTATTCCCATCATCCCCTACTTATTATACTATACCTCCTCCCCTTTCCCTCCACCCTTGTTTTGATCTTATCCCTGATCTCATCAATTGTTGCTTTCCATGATACTTGTCTCCTGATACTTTATATCCTTCTGGTCCTCCCGAGTTAATGTCTGCTGATTGAGCCATACTTCATTTTTCCCCCTGATATCTCTGGCACATATGTTATATTTAGGGCCAATAGAATAGACTTTCACATACTGTGTATACATAGAATTTCATCACTATTAATCCTATTGTTACCATATTTTTCACTATATCACGGTATCTTATTTTCTAATTTGCTATTTGCCTCCAGAATAGGGGCTTAGCTCTCCAATTACTGCTTTGGTTTTTACATCTCAATGCAGTACATCAAGTGTGCCACCACCATTCCCTAAAACCCTGACTTTTCTTTCCCTCCATTCCCTTTCCCTATTGGTTAACTGTCAAGTGCCCAGCTCCAGTGTGCCTCTGCCAAATCCTATTGTCGCAGTGTCCCTCAGATGATTGTAAGAGAAAGTAAGTTCCCAATATGAGTGTGAGTGTCTAGTGTTGGGGCACCCATGCACTAAATCAGAGGATAGTACTTTTCATTATGATAAATACAGCAGAGGTTAATCTTATTACCTGGAGCTATACGAGAGAGTACCTGCTATCTAATGAGAAAGGACCAGCTACGCTGCAAACGGTTAATACTGAATTTTTTTTTAATCCTATTTCACACTATTCCATTTACATTGCACTATTATCTTGCAACAATACTTTTAAAGGTAAAACCGCACCAACACACAAATAATAATATCTACTCTCTATATAAGGGTAAAAAAGAGGAAACAAGTGTTTGGAAAATCCCCAAACTACTCTTCTAGCGCGCAACTAGGGAAAAAAACCCTCAAATATGTGATTATACCAGACTAATTTCTATAGCAGCAACACTTAGGGATGACTAGTCCCCGTTTTAAAATACAGGACAAAGGATAGAGTTGCGCTATGGAAATAGCCTATAAAAACGGTATCCTTTATTAAAATCAAGAAAAACAAAAAAAGATGGGAAACAAATCCCAATTGTACACACAACAAATATTGTAAAACAATTGTATAAAAATATATAAAGTATACACACTAAGCGTATATATTGTTTACACCCAATGAATTAGATGTATGCCTGTCAACAGGACTTATTTATACAAAATATTAGGGTGATTCCTTCTTCCAAGTTGGTCATATAATGGCTCTAAATTGACCAATACTAGGGTTTACTCTGATTACCAGTTTAGTATTCTGTCCAGATACATTCACCTTGCAGGGTGTTAGTGGTATTTAAATAGTATCACACAGTCTTGTAGTCCGTAAAAAAATATGCTGTCAGGTATGGACTCTATGTAGAGCTGATTGAGACTCCAATACAAAGAAAAAAGTTTTTTTCCGGTAAATACTGATAATTAGGCAATGTGAACAGGATCTTGTGCCGTGCATATGGATTGTGCAAAAATGACAACAGAAGCAGCTGGCTTGCGAGAGAACATACAACGGTACTCACTATTCGGTTGGGATGGCTCTGACTCCAATGGCAGTAATCAATGCCATACTCACGGTTGGAGCCCTTTTAATGTTCCTTGGTGAGCCTGATACACGGAGATCTTTGTACCTCCCTCCGGACGCCGCTCTGGCCGACCACGGCGGGATAGGTCCCGTGCAAGCAGATCTCTACAGAGGCTGGCTGTGTTTCCTCTTTTTTTCAAGCAGACAAATCGGTGAGGGAGCTCCCTTACTTAGCGTGATACGTTGCCCAGAGTATCCTTAGTATTTCGGCAATATAGGTATGCCAGGGGAAGGAAATAAACGCTGTGCGTATAGTGCTTTTTCCTTTACGCGTTTCTCCTATAATTAGGTTTCATCAGAAGGTAACAGATGGATATCCAAACTCCCATTATATAGTATCAGGTGATTGTTGATTACTACCACTCGTGTCCATTAATCCCATGATGGGTTGCTTCACTATATCGGGAGATGTGTTTAATTGTAAGCAAAAGAGAAAGATACAACTCAAATATTGACTACAAAACTCTAAGCAAACAATAAATATATATCATAGACTATATATATTCCTTTAAAGCAAAAGTTATTCTTAGTACCGTGCACCATTAAAAGAACAAAACAATAATAAAACAAATATTTCTTAGAAAGAAAAAAACATAACTAATAAAATAAAAATAGTTGTTATAAAAAAAAAACCTTGAATACATTAATGTACACACTCATACATGCATATACGCATATATACATATGTAAAGATAGACAGCAACAGGGGGAAAATACCCAACAAAATACAGAATTACCTAGTCCTAAACATGGAAATATGTTATATCGAGAGAAATGCCTACCAATCTCCAATGAGGTTCCTTTTTTAGGGGTAGAGACTCCAAATTTATTGGGGAACAAATACCAAACCCTGTATCTAGACACCCCGAAAAGAAGAAGAGAATCAGAAGACGGGGCCATAGAGGGGGTAAACGAAATGGTAAACATCACAAAAAATCGGAGAATACAATAAGACCAAATATTTTTAATTTGTCAGACCGAATGCTTAACCCACGAGAATCTGCACTTCTATTAAAGGGCCTAAAGTTTGCACCAGCCACTAAACCTAATCTCTTTAACTTATATGTGGACCTCAATAAATTCACGAGGAATATCTGCAGAAAGAAATATTTTATAAAGAATAAGAAGGAACATATGTCTACCCCTATATCTTCTGATATATCTAGTTTACATACAAGTACACTTCTATCATCTACTTTAGAACAAGAAGCCTTAGCAATTTTAGAAGAACTTGGGGAGGAACATCAGCCTGATAAGTTTAATTCTTCTACTGTGATAATGAAACGAGAGGGAAAGATACCTAAATTAAAATCGGAATTTTATCCGTTACAACACAAGAATAACCACATAGAAGCTTTCTATCAATCAATGTTAAGGGATTTTCGTGGCTTATGTACACGGTGTGACTCAGAACCTTTCCGAGATAACCTCAGTAGGGAAGACAGATTAGCGTTGGGGACCCTGTGCAAAGATACAGAGATAATAATAAAGCCGGCCGATAAGGGGGGTGGTATTGTGGTGTTGAATAGGAGAGACTACATAAAGGAAGCGTCGAGACAACTGGAGCATACAGACTTTTATATTAAATTGAAAAAAATCCTACTGTATTATATCAGAAGGAATTGAATAAAATGCTAATGGAAGCAAAGGAGGAGAACGCTATAGATAGTGACACTCTGAAATTCCTAAATGTCTGTTTCCCAGTTGTCCCGACGTTCTACTATCTCCCAAAGCTACACAAGTGTAAAACGAACCCCATACGCTTAGTGTGTATACTTTATATATTTTTATACAATTGTTTTACAATATTTGTTGTGTGTACAATTGGGATTTGTTTCCCATCTTTCTTTGTTTTTCTTGATTTTAATAAAGGATACCGTTTTTATAGGCTATTTCCATAGCGCAACTCTATCCTTTGTTCTATATAAGGGGCTATATAAGGTGTTATAATGGTGCTACCATAATAGTTCAAACAATCAAACTAGGCACAAAAAAAACCAAAGACATGGAGCCCGATTTACTAAGCTGTGGGAAAGGAAAAGTGGAAATGTAACCCATAGCAACCAATCAGACTGTAGCTGACATTTTCTAGTATGTAATAGGAAAGTGAGAGATGGAATCTGATTGATTGCTATGGGCAACATCTCCACTTTTCTTTTAACACTACCAATCATGTGGTTCCATGTCTATGGACACTTTTGGGGGCCTTACATTTCAGAACATTGTTGCCCAGTGCGGAAGTTTTTCCCAATCCATACGTTTCCGCAATCTGGCCCAGGTGCTTAGTGCTATGCGCAAGCATGCCCCTAAATTTAGCACCCTCCCACAAACACAGGCACAATGGCAGGAAATCAAGCAGGATATCTAAGCCATTGTGGGGATTACCAATATGCTGGGTGCAATTGATTGTTCATATTTCATTTCTTAAATATTGAAAACTATGATGCCAAACTTTATTAAAAGAACATTTCACTTTGCAAAACATCAACAGAACATTTAAACACAATACAACTTTAACATTATTATTTTTTTGTCCACGTAAACAAACTGGCAGGAACAGCATTGTACTGAAAGTACAGCCCATAAATAATACTTTAATGCTTTGTTACTGCAGGTTTTACAATAAAATGTCCACGATAAAGTCCAGAAATATTCCAAAACAAATGCATGACAAAGTTTCAAATCGAGTCCATGAACATGGTCCAAATCAAGTCCAGTGAAGTGTTCCAACAGAAGTCCAGTGAACAGTTGAAATAAAATTTCAGGAATATGAACCAAGAAAAGTTGCTTTTATTCAGTGATCGTTGACAACAATATTCACACCTAAGTTGAAAGGCAACTACCTTGACATGCCCTCGTTTTTCATGTTCTTAACTGACTTAAGAAGGCCAGAGGCTGCCTTATCTTTCCATGTGCATGTTTGTTATTAAATTGCTAAATTACGTATGTACTTAGCAAACCATGTCCTGTCTTTGCATTAATAAGGGTACTTGCGCAGTTTAACCGTTCTTTAAGATATGCATGGAAATAGCAGCAGCTTCTTAACTGTGAATACGGTTCTATGTTCCCACAATAGTCCACAGGATCTTCTGCTGCAAGGAGTCCATGCAGAGATTGATGAAATAGCTTTGGGTGGCTCTAACGGGGCTGCATTTCCAGTTGTTACAGAAATCTGAAATGTTGAAGGGAAAATGTTTAAAAATGTGAATACTAATGACAATCAAAAACAATGAAAGATTATTTGGAAAAGATATTTACCTTTTTAAAGTCCCTCTGTGTCCCTTCTGTTCTTCACAATCTTCAACTGATTCAAATCCAAAGAACCTCAAAGAGAAACATAGAAAATAATAGAGAGCGGTCCAAGAACATGTCATGAAGAACAGGATTGTTAAAAATATGAAAAGTGGTTGGATCAGTAGTTATGCAGTGATTTACACTGACAAGGACACATCATTTCCACCCACACCTTTGTCCTCATAAACTAGGAAAAAAAAGTAAGACAAAACAGGTCATTTGACAGATGGACAGAGATGGAACAATCTCACCTGTTCTCTAGGTGTTGAGACGTAATCACGTCTTCCTCCCCTTCTTCAAGCAACCGGCAACATGGCTGCTCCCTGGTCCTTTGTGATCTTTCTCTTTCTGGGCACAGCAACAACAGTAGTGTTCCTTAGTGCGCCAGTCCACTTGCTGCAGAAGGAGTCGCCAACATCATCCTCGTTTGTGGAGTTGTGGGGAAG
>WWET01005864.1:32518-56057 GCA_011038615.1 Limnodynastes dumerilii
AAAAAAATTGTTTTTTTTTAAATAGAGACAACCAAAAATGTGCTCTCAGCTGTCTCTGGCCCTTATTCAGACCTCCATTTTCTGTGCCCGTACATATGCGAAACGCTACGTAAATAGCATACGAAAAATTACTACGCATGTCCAGTAACTTCAATCGGTTAGTTACGGACGTACGGGCACAGAAAACGGAGGTCTGAATACGGGCCTCTATTTCTAAAGCACCCATTCCTTGCCAGAGACTGACAACGTTTAAAAAGTTGGTCACATGTCAGAAAAAAAAATGAAAAAGCAAGTTTAATAAACAGGCAATACAAAAGAACTCTCTCGGGTGGGACTTGTTCAGCCTCAGGGTCCTGCTACTGAGATGCATTGACGTCACTGTAGAGATGCATTGCTTCCTGTATTAAAAAAACAATAAAACATTACAAAAATGCATAAAAACTTTTCAGGTTTTTGGAAAAGAATTACTTACATGTGAAAAAATCATTGATTAGATCCTGTTAAACTTGACTACCAAAGTTGCTAACCGATGGTTGCTAACCGATCTCAGAAGGAGTAAGGTCCTTGGGCCTGATCCAGACCTACGCCGATGCGCTGTGCTTAGTTAAGCACAGCGTATCGGCGTGCACTCTGCCCGACACTCCCCCTGTGCGAGCGTATTTTCCCTCACTTATGCCGGATGAAGGCTACCCTAACTTCAGCTAGCCTAAGCAAGGGAAAATACGCTCACACAGGAGCGTATGCCCGCTAACCCCTCCCTCCCTCATTAAACTACCTCCCCCCACCCACCTACAGTAACCTGAACGTAGTAATGCTGGGGGACGCCCCCTCCAGCGTTACTACGGCGATGCTACGGACGCCCGATCAACGATCGGGCATTGCCATAGCTACGCCGGTCAACATCTGCCCGGCAAATGCGCAGATTGGCTTTTTAGCCGATCTTACGCTGCTGTCTGGCGTCTTAACCCCAGCCAGCGTAGGTCTGGATCAGGCCCCATGTCCATATCAAAATTTGGATCTGGCTCTACGTCCAAATGTTGTGCAAAATGGTGCAACAATTCTGTAGCAAACCTTTGAAGGAGAGTATAGCAACACACCCTCGGTTCTCTGTAAACATCTGAAGCAGGATGTGCGGGCTGGAACCTTCTTCTTGCTGCCGAGGCCGGGTTGGCCATGTGGACGCAACAGCCACAGATGGCATTCATATCCAGCGTCAAAACAAAACAAAAAATACATTAAATTTTTTTTTTAAAGGTATAAAAGAATAAATGACAAAAAAAAAGATTTTTTAGGAAAAGGTCAGAGAAAAAGCACATAAAATAAAAACTTACCATGCAGCCACCCCGTAGGGTAAACTAATCTTCACAAACTTCCGGGCACAGCGTCAACTGCTGCAGAATAAACTAATCATGGGAAGATCCAGGGAAGCTAGCGACAACATTCAGGATCTTTATCTTCGCATTGCAAGCCATCTGCAGATTGAGATAAAGGAAATATTTCCAATTGTGAAAAATCCAAACCTATTTACTTTATCTGCCTTACGTTTCAAGTTACAGAAATAATACAAGCTTTTAAACACCATTAAAAATGCTAGGTTAAATCAACACTAGATATCCCAATTTTTGTAGGTGCTTAACAAAGGTATATATTAGTAACACAAAAATATCATCAGGAGTCACCGCCAGAACCATTTTCTTCCAGACTCAAGCCGGTGGGCGGTAAGTGAGCGGTTTCCTTTTGGTATCAGCAATTGATTCAACTGCGTGAGCAACCCAAGTCCAAGACTCAGGTAGCATGGGAGTCTGACCTCGGCACTCCTATCTCCGTAGATAACTGGACTAAAATCTTTAACACTACTTATAAAATGTCTAAGTGTATGTTCAATGCTAAAATGCACATTAAATTGTTAAACAGGATGTACCTTACCCCGGATAAATTGCTTTGGATCTGGCCTGCCCAATCCAAATTCTGTTGGCGAGGTTGTAATAGCATAGGTGATATCTTCCATATCTTTTGGACCTGCCCTATTGACCGCCCACTCTGGAAGGCTGTATTTGACCTAGCTAACAAGATTCTTCCTTGATTTGTACCCTTCCCCAGAACTGGCCCTTCTACAGCTTTACCCGACAGCAGCCCCTTCCCATAGTCATTACATTTTAGGTCATATTTTGATAGCCACTCGGGCTGCTATTGCCCAAAACTGGAAATCCCGATCCCCCTCCTTTAGCTAAAGTTATTTCCAAAATTCACCATAGCTTTGTGATGGAGACGGAAGGTATGATGTACTCCACTTTTGTTAATTCCCCTACTATTAAATGGTTTGATTGGCAAGAATATGAAGCTTCAGCTGAGGGAGCATCACTTACCCTGACCCAAACGCGACGCAGATCCTATACCATTTAGCCTTAATGAATAATCGTACTATGTACTACGTCTTGTGAGACCTGATCTTTTACGACCCTTCTAGTAGACTAGTCTCTTCGATTGCTTACTGTAACTGTCAAATGTCAAAAGCTGATATGTTGTGTCCTAAGTACTTCTTTGTTGCATTGTTATCTTTACGATGTACCCTCCCCCCTTCCCTTTTTTCTTTCTGTAACCCCCTTTCCCTGGAAAACAAAAAAATCTCAATAAAAACTATTGATGGAAAAAAAAAATATCATCAGGAGTAAAGGAAAAAAAAAAATTATAAAACCATTGCAATGCCTTCAAATAATGATGTGTGAGAAAAATCCAACTACTTACCATACATATATTTCGAGCCACAGTCTGTCCAGTTGTTAACAATGAGCTCCAAAGCTAGTGACTAATATAACACGTTCTCAAAACAAAAATACATTTTTGTAACACCATCTGCATATATCACTCAATAGAACTGTAACCTACCTTCATTATCCTCCACTTGTTAGTGAGGTCTGCCTGGCAGGCCGATCTCCTAAACTGAGTGTCGTACTTCTAAAATAAAATGGAAAGGCATTATTAGAAAATTATATATCTAGAAAAACATGTTCAACTTCTTTTAACTCTATCTAGGGAATCAGCCATAGTCAATCACTTTACTGGAGGTTCTAAGATCATGGTGAAATGGAAGACACAAAAAAAAAAAATTAAATTCAGTAATTTTTATTTCAAACAACACATATAAATACAAAATAAAACACAGTAAACTACCCGCACCCTCAAGCACACCGTCTCATCCACACAATAATATTTCTAATAAAGTTGTAAAGTTGTAGAATCACCCTTAGGTAAAGAAAGATATAACATGTAAATTATAATTTGAACAAATATTGTATATGCGATACAGATTTATACTTTTAGTATCTCTTCACATAGAACAAAGCATCACTTGGTTGAAGGAGGGGGAGGGGGGCAATTGTCAACTGGTCTGCTTTATGATGCAAGGAGGCTATTAAGCAAGAATAAAGTCCATCAGCAACACTGTTGGAGTAGTATAATGTATTTCAATTCAATCCTCTGGGTATATGGCATATGGTGGTATTCTAGATATTGCTAAAATGGATAACATCATCACTGTTCGCAGGATGTTGCTGCTTTAACAATCGTTGAAAATTTCTGGTATACATCTCACCACATTCCTTGGACTTTGTCTTTTCAGATGGCTTTGTAGAAGGGCATGATGATGAGTCGTTAAGACAAGTAATGGAGGTAACAAAAATAAAGCTTCTTATATGTACTTTGATAGGTTCTAATTACAATGGAAAGCAACTTACCACTATGTGCCAATATTCTTGCATGCAGAGTAGGCTGCTGCTGTTTGTCTAAAATTAAAAAATAAAACATTTAGAAATAGAATTCATCTTATATATTGTGTAAATATTCTAAGACAATATTATTCACTATTTTGTACCTTGCGATGTTCTCAATGTCCCCAGAATCTAGAGATGAATTAAGACGTTCTTTCAATCTCTGCCCCTATTTCCTGTTGCAAAGATGGGGTTTTCAGTGCCCCTAGCAGGAGGTCTCTCCTTTGTTGTATTGTCTTTTGTTATTCTCAGGATGGCCTCTTGCAGTAGCCAACAATTTCTGGAATGGCATCAACTGCATGAGCAATGCCATGCTAAATCCGGTTTATTGAGGCCAAAGAAACTTCCTTACAGTGTCATGTGATCTGCTTGCCAGCTGTAGAGACCTCTTTCTGTTTCTCTCACAGGATTTAAGGTAAGATTCTTTTTTTTTTTTTTTATTACTATTAGCTTTCTTAACATGCTAATTGAGAGGGAGTGGAGATAGAAAGGTTAAAAATAGCTAGGTGACTTTTAATATACACACATACAAAACATACACATATATACATATATTTGGTGCGCCCAGTGTCACTGCATGCAGGCTAAAGATGCGCCCTCGCCTCTGGGCCATTGGTGCACCCTTGCCTCTGGGCCAAAGGTGCGATCTTATTTTCAGGCCACTAGTGCTCCCTGCACCTTGTATCTGGGCAAATGGTGCATCACTGCCTCTGGTCAAATATTGCTCTTTGCACCCTTGGATATTGGCCAGTGATGTACTATGCACCCTTGTTTTGGGTCAATTATGCGCGCTCGCCTCTGGGCCAATGGTGTGCCCTGCATCATTGTATGCAGGATAAATGTGCACCCTTGCCTCTGGGCCAATGGTCTGCCCTTACCTCTGGGCTCGTTTTTGGGACACGGGTGCGTCCTGCAACCTTATATCTGTGCCCTTGCTTTTTCACCAATGGCGTACTCTGCACCCCTGCTTTTGGGCCAATGGTGCCTTTGAGTCTGGGCCAATGGTGTGCTTTCACCTCTGGGACAATGGTGCGCCCTGCATCATAGTATGCAGGCTAAAGGTGCGCCCTTGCCTCTGGACCAAAGGTGCACTCTTATTTTTAGGCCACTACTGCATCTTATATCTTGGCCAATAGTGATCTTTGCACCCTTGGTTATTGGCCAGTGGTGTACTATGCCCCCTTGTTTTTGGGTCAATTATGCGCGCTCACCTCTGGGCCAATGGTGTGCCCTGCGTCATTGTATGCAGGATAAATGTGAACCCTTGCCTCTGGGCCAATGGTCTGCCCTTACCTCTGGGCTCGTTTTTGGGACACAGGTGCTTCCTGCAACCTTATATCTGTGCCCTTGCTTTTTCACCAATGGCGTACTCTGCACCCCTGCTTTTGGGCCATTGGTGCCCTTGAGTCTGGGCCAATGGTGTGCCTTCATCTTTAGGACAATGGTAAGCCGTTGCCTCTGGGTCTGTGGTGCGCCCTGCATCATAGTATGGAGGCTAAAGGTGCGCTCTTATTTCCGGGCAACTAGTGCTCCCTGCATCTTATATCTGAGTCAATGGCGCATCACTGCCTCTGGGACAATAGTGTACCTTGCATCCTTGCTTTTTGGCCAGTGGTGTACTATGCACTCTTGCTTTTGGGCCAATTGTGTGCCCTCTTCTCTGGGCCAATAGTGCACCCTACATCATTGTATGCAGGATAAATGTGCGCATATGCCTCTGGGCCAATGGTCTGTCCTTGCCTCTGGGTTCTCTTTTGGGACACTGGTGCTTCCTGCAACCTTATATCTGTGCCCTTGCTTTTCCCCAATGGCGTACTCTGCACCCCTAATGGTGTTTTTGCCTCTTGGGCAATGGTGTGCCATTGCCTCTGGGCCAGTGGTGCGCCCTGCGTCATAGTATGCAGACTAAAGGTGCGCCCTTGCATCTGGGCCAAAGGTGCGCTTTTATTTCCGGGCCACTAGTGCTCACTGCATCTTATATCTGGGTCCATGGCGCATCACTGCCTCTGGGCCAATAGTGTACCTTGCATCCTTGCTTTTTGGCCAGTGGTGTACTATACTCCCTTGTTCTTTGACCAATTGTGCGCCCTTGCCTCTGGGTCAAAGGTGCGCCCTGGGACATTGTATGCAGGATAAATGTGGACCCATGCATCTGGACCAATGGGTTGCCCTTGCCTTTGGGCTTGTTTTAGGGACACTGGTGCTTCCTGCAACCTTATATCTGTGCCCTTGGTTTTTCACCTCTGGCATACTTTTCAACCCTGCTTTTGGGCCAATGGTACCCTCACCTCTGGGACAATGGTGTGCCATTGCTTCTGGGCCAGTGGTGCGCCCTGCATCATAGTATGGAGGCTAAAGGTGCGCCCTTGCCTCCGGACCAATGGTGTGCTCTTATTATTAGGCCACTAGTGCTCCCTGCACCTTATATCTGGGCCAATGGTGCATCACTGCCTCTGGGTCAATACTGCTCTTTGCACCCTTGGTTATTGGCCAGTGGTGTACTATGCACCCTTGTTTTTGGGTCAATTATGCGCGCTTGCCTCTAAGCCAATGGTGTGTCCTGCGTCATTGTATGCAGGATAAATGTGCACCCCTGCTTTTGGGCCAATGGTGCCCTTGAGTCTGGGCCAATGGTGTGCCTTCACCTCTGGGACAATGGTGCGCCCTGCATCATAGTATGCAGGCTAAATGTGCGCCCTTGCCTCTGGAACAAAGGTGCGATCTTATTTTTAGGCCACTAGTGCTCCCTGCACCTTATAGCTTGGCCAATGGTGCATAACTGCCTCTGGGCCAATAGTGCTCTGTGCACCTTTGGTTATAGGCAAGTGGTGTATTATGCACCCTTGTTTTTGGGTCAATTATGCACGCTCGCCTCTGGGCCAATGGTGTGCCCTGCATCATTGTATGCAGGATAAATGTGCAATCTTACCTCTGGGCCAATGGCCTGCCCTTACCACTGGGCTCATTTTTGGAACACAGGTGCTTCCTGCAACCTTATATCTGTGCCCTTGCTTTTTCACCAATGGCGTACTCTGCACCACTGCTTTTGGGTCAATGGTGCCCTTGAGTCTGGGCCAATGGTGTGCTTTCACCTCTGGGACAATGGTGCGCCCTGCGTCATAGAATGCAGGCTAAAGGTACGCCCTTGCCTCTGGACCAAAGGTGCGCTCTTATTTTTAGGCCACTAGTGCTCCCTGCATCTTATATCTTGGCCAATGGTGCATAACTGCCTCTGGGCCAATAGTGCTCTGTGCACCCTTGGTTATTGGCCAGAGGTGTACTATGCACCCTTGTTTTTGGGTCAATTATGCACGCTCGCCTCTGGGCCAATGGTGTGCCCTGCGTCATTGTATGCAGGATAAATGTGCAATCTTGCCTTTGGGCCAATGGTCTGCCCTTACCTCTGAGCTAATTTATGGGACGCAGGTGCTTCCTGCAACCTTATATCTGAGCCCTTGCTTTTTCACCAATGGCGTACTCTGCACCACTGCTTTTGGGCCAATGGTGCCCTTGAGTCTGGGCCAATGGTGTGCCTTCATCTCTAGGACAATGGTGAGCCATTGCCTCTGGGTCTGTGGTGCGCCCTGCATCATAGTATGGAGGCTAAAGGTGCGCCCTTGCATCTGGGCCAAAGGTGCGCTCTTATTTCCGGGCCACTAGTGCTCCCTGCGTCTTATATCTGAGTCAATGGCGCATCACTGCCTCTGGGACAATAGTGTACCTTGCATCCTTGCTTTTTGGCCAGTGGTGTACTATGCACCCTTGCTTTTGGGCCAATTGTGTGCCCTCTCCTCTGGGCCAATAGTGCGCCCTACATCATTGTATGCAGGATAAATGTGCGCACATGCCTCTGGGCCAATGGTCTGCCCTTACATCTGGGCTAGTTTTTGGGACACGGGTGCTTCCTGCAACCTTATATCTGTGCCCTTGCTTTTTCACCAATGGCGTACTCTGCACCCCTAATGGTGCTCTTGCCTCTTGGGCAATGGTGTGCCATTGCCTCTGGGCTAGTGGTGCGCCCTGCGTCATAGTATGTAGACTAAAGGTGCACCCTTGCATCTGGGCCAAAGGTGCGCTTTTATTTCCGGGCCACTAGTGCTCCCTGCATCTTATATCTGGGTCCATGGCGCATCACTGCCTCTGGGCCAATAGTGTACCTTGCATCCTTGCTTTTTGGCCAGTGGTGTACTATACTCCCTTTCTTTTTGACCAATTGTGCGCCCTCGCCTCTGGGCCAAAAGTGTGCCCTGCAACATTGTATGCAGGATAAATGTGCGCCCGTGCATCTGGACCAATGGGTTACCCTTGCCTCTGGGCTTGTTTTAGGGACACTGGTGCTTCCTGCAACCTTATATCTGTGCCCTTGGTTTTTCACCACTGGCATACTTTGCAGCCCTGCTTTTGGGCCAATGGTGCCCTCACCTCTGGGACAATGGTGTGCCATTGCCTCTGGGCCAGTGGTGCGCCCTGTGTCATAGTATGGAGGCTAAAGGTGCATCTCTTGCCTCTGGACCAAAGGTGTGCTCTTATTATTAGGCCACTAGTGCTCCCTGCACCTTGTATCTGGGCCAATGGTGCATCACTGCCTCTGAGCCAATACTGCTTGGTTATTGGCCAGTGGTGTACTATGCACCCTTGACCAAAGGTGTGCTCTTATTATTAGGCCACTAGTGCTCCCTGCACCTTGTATCTGGGCCAATGGTGCATCACTGCCTCTGAGCCAATACTGCTCTTTGCACCCTTGGTTATTGGCCAGTGGTGTACTATGCACCCTTGTTTTTGGGTCAATTAGTCGCGCTTGCCTCTGGGCCAATGGTGTGCCCTTTGTCATTGTATGCAGGATAAATGTGCACCCCTGCTTTTGGGCCAATGGTGCCCTTGAGTCTGGGCCAACGGTGTGCCTTCACCTCTGGGACAATGGTGCACCCTGCGTCATAGTATGCAGGGTAAATGTGCAATCTTGCCTCTGGGCCAATGGTCTGCCATTACCTCTGGGCTCATTTTTGGGACGCAGATGCTTCCTGCAACCTTATATCTGTGCCCTTGCTTTTTCACTAATGGCGTACTCTGCACCACTGCTTTTGGGCCATTGGTGCCCTTGAGTCTGGGCCAATGGTGTGCCTTCATCTCTAGGACAATGGTGAGCCATTGCCTCTGGGTCTGTGGTGCGCCCTGCATCATAGTATGGAGGCTAAAGGTGCGCCCTTGCCTCTGGACCAAAGGTGCGATCGTATTTTTAGGTCACTAGTGCTCCCTGCACCTTATATATTGGCCAATGGTGCATAACTGCCTCTGGGCAAATAGTGCTCTGTGCACCCTTGGTTATTGGCCAGTGGTGTACTATGCACCCTTGTTTTTGGGTCAATTATGCAAGCTCGCCTCTGGGCCAATGGTGTGCCCTGCGTCATTGTATGCAGGATAAATGTGCAATCTTGCCCCTGGGCCAATGGTCTGCCCTTACCTCTGGGCTTGTTTTTGGGACACAGGTGCTTCCTGCAACCTTATATCTGTGCCCTTGCTTTTTAACCAATGGCGTACTCTGCATCCCTGCTTTTGGGCCATTGGTGCCCTTGAGTCTGGGCCAATGGTGTGACTTCATCTCTGGGCAAATGGTCTGAGCTTGCCTCTGGGCTCGTTTTTGGGACATATCTGCACCCTTGCTTTTTCACCAATGGTGTACTCCTGCTTTTGGGCCAATATTGTGCCCTCGTCTCTGGGACAATGGTGCGGCTTTGCCTCTGGGCCAGTTGTGCGCCCTGTTTCAGTCTTATTTCCAGTGCCCTTGAGTTTGGGCCATTGATGTGCTCTTATTTCCAAATCCTTGGTGCTCACTGCACTCTTGCTTTTGGTCAATGGCATACTGTGAGTCCTTGCTTTTGGGCCTCTGGTGTGGTCTTGCCTCTGGGTCAATGCTACACTCGTTTCCAGTGCCTTCACCTCCGGGCCACTGTTGCGCCCAAGCCATTGTATGCTGGCTAAAGATGTTATCTTGTTTATGGACCAATTATGCACCCTTGTATACAGGCCTATGATATGCATTTTTTTCTCTACAAATGGTGCATCTGGACTAAATGTGTGGTGTTTCAACTGGGCAATCGGTGAGCTCTGCACTCATATATGACTAGAGGTGTGCCATGCATCTGGGCAATTGGTGTGCCCTGCGCTCTTGTACATAGCTAAAGGTGTGCCATTTAGCTTGTCAATGCATGTAATGGTACATTTTTAAATTTGTGTGCCATGTATTTTGATCTGTAAAAATCCTCAGTTCATTTTTCAGCCAGCTCTGCCAGTGAAATAGCTTAAATTCTCCTTAAGCACTCAGATGGTAATGTGGTATTTCAGAAGCAAAAAGCAACATAAATGGCAAGAAAAGAGATGCTTGTTAAGTAAACATCACAACAATGATGCCCCAGTTGGAACATAGCCATACATTGTTTGCTGGTTAATTATTTTTCCTGTAAAGCAGCTACATCTTTTACAGATTACACATTCCTTGATTGTGGTGATCTCTCCAGACAGTGCTGCATTTAAAGAGAAAGGTCCTGTACCTCCTGGCAAATATATTTCATATTGTTGTTGTCAGTTTGCCTGTAATTTTCATGGTTATGTCCCACAAAGTTTGTAAATGCTGTAACTCAGACAAAACGGCTGGTGGCAGGCTGAGTCTCTGCTTATTTATTTTCCTGGAATGTACAATGACTTTGTGGTGTGTAGCAACACGCTGAATGGAGAAGATCTCAAGAACCTCAGATTCTTCTCCAATGATCGGTCAATGCGGTATGCCTATGTCATTGGTTTCTGTTTTGTGACAGGAGTGGAAAAAAAAAAAATTAAAATCATTAGAAAGGGCCAGATCCAGGCCTACGTACGCGAATGATTTTCGGTAGCTGCTGACGTAAAATTGTACATTAGGATTTATTGCTCATGCGCGCAGATGTTACGCCACGTAACTCAGAGTGTACTCCCCAGTCACGTATCAGCAGCGTAACCACGAACGGAGGGGCGTGCTAGCCATACAACACCCGTAATTATGCTTCAGAGGGATTTAAATCGTACAGTATGGGCATGCTTAGACTCGTAAGAATGTGATGCCTATACATACGTCAGTACTTACGCTGTGTAAAGTTAAGGTAGGGTTCAGTAGGCGTAATATAGCCAAAGTACGTACATGCAAGGGGAGTGCTTAGAAGATACGCTATGTAACGCATCAGGCACGTAGGTCTGGATCTACCCCAAGGTTGTGCATAAATAATCCAACAATTTACCGTATATATTTCCAGCAGTATTTTATGTTTAGCGGGTGCTGGTGATGCGCCCAGTAACACACGAAAGAAAAAGAAGATTCTACAAAAGAATGCAGAAACATTCTGAAAATAACAAATAAAAGAATCAAATTTAATTTAATCTCAAAATGTAGTAGTATTAGTAATTTTATACAGCACAAATAATATCTTTATTCACTTATATCATGGAGGATGAATAACATTATGGTGTTACAATCTACCATAGGGAAAATGTGATGCCTATATCTCTGGGGTTATCCAATATATATCCAAAATAATGTAGGTGCAGGGTTAATTGCAGATGTAGGTAGTCCTGTGTTACCCTGCTAACAATAATGAACTGTTATAATATATGCTGACAACATAAAACCTTACAGGCCTCTTTCAGTTTGTAAGTCCTATTTCTTAATACAGAAGGTTGCAGCACAGCTCCAGTATATCAATAAGTTCTAGCAAATTTAGCAGTAGTGTAAAGCCCATGCCAGGCTTACACGCCTGGATCCCAGCAGAGCAGGTATGTTTTTTATGATTTTTACTGTTTTTTTTTTTTTTTTAACATATAATGGCTAGCCCTAAAATTTTTTTTTCTTTTACTATTGAGGACATTAAGATGGCGCAGTAAGCCCTGGGTGGCAGGGCATGCTGGCGCTTGTGATTCTTCAAACATCAACATGCCCTGTAGAGCCAATATTATTTATTTATAGGGGGAAGGGTGTTATAAATGTTTATGTTTTTTTTTTGTCATAGACGCCCACACAGGTGTAGTGTATGGCCTGCTTAGGGGAACGAAGGGTTAAATCCTTTCACCCGGAGGAGGTTAAACCCACTGGGTGTGACATGTCAGAGTGGTGCCACTTACTTGGGGTTAGGTGATTGGAGAAGAGCCTTGAAGGGCGGAGTCTGGAAGTGGTAGGTCCATGAAAAGTTGTTGCAAGGATGTGGTCTGTTCCTTCGTCTGGAAATTCCCTGGATGCTGGTCCTGGAAAGGAATAAGCATCTGCGGTTTATTTGCTGTCATTCTCAATTATTGCCTTTTTTCTCTATTTACTCTTTTTCCTCCTTTACTATTTGTCTTCTCTGCTTTCTCTGCTTAAACTTTAAATCTGTCCTTTCTTCGTTTTCCTTCTTTAATTTATACTCAATTTTGTTGGTATTCTGTATTTGCCTGTACTGATGCCTAGGCCCCGCAGGCAGATTGTGCCACCCTTGAGGCTCAGGGATGTGTCTCCGGACACTATCCCTGATACCCTGGGTGCCCGGTGGTCAGGACGGGGAACAACGGCGCTTGCTGGCGTTCCCCGTCCATTTTGCGGCATTCCCTACCTTCCGAACGCTCTGACGGGGCTTCCGGAATGTCTCTGGGGGCGCCGCACGGTGTCCGTTTTGCGCGGGCTTTCGGCGGTGAGGCGTGGGCTCCGTTGTCGTCATCTGGGCCACGCGACGCCGGATATGCATTGCGTGGCCGCACTTCTGGCGCACCATCCGCCTCTTCCGGTCCAGCGCCATTTTGCGGCCTGGTCAGCGGAGGAGGCGGCCATTCGGAAGAGGCACCACAGGTCCAAAGTGGCGACGGTAGCAGCACGGCCGTCGGAGCAGCGGCACCAGCAGAGGTAAGCTCCGGTCTGCCTGTCAGGGTGCCTATTACTGTGGGGGAGGATTTGGCGCAGCCCACCCCTGCTTCTAATCAGCTGCAGCCAGGTGTAAGTGAAGGGGCTGGTAGTCTCTCACAGGGGTATACTCTTGTTGGCCCTTCTCTGCCTCCCTTCCTGTCACCCTCTGTCCCTTACCAGTTAGGTCCGGGGGCTGCCTCCAACTCTGGGGGGGTTTTGGTGGGGCTCCACAGCCCTCGGCAGTGTTGGGTGCCGGTCAGTCGGGGCACCAATTTGGGGGGTTTTCCAGTGGCCCTTTTCCTCCTGTTTGGCCCACCCCTCCAGCTTTTCCTGAGGTGAGGTGCTCACTGACACTGTTGATAACTTGTCTGACTCGTCGTATACTTCCTTGTCCACTTTATCATCTGCGGGGTCCTTACATACACCACGTAGGCTTCGCAGGCCCATTGACCGGTATGCAGGAGGTCCAATCGGCGTGCGGCGGCGGCCGGGGCTGCACCAGTAGAACCAACGGTGGGGATGGTCCACTGCGAGAACACTGCGTTGGCAAGTGGGGAAAACATTAAAAAAGGGCGGTATGTAGACATATTCGCCGTGACAGCAGAGGTTAGGAGGCCTTGCACGACGCCTGTAAGAAGGGAGCGGCGGCGGAGGAAACATATAGGTCTTATAAGAAGTGGTTTTATGCTTGGTGCACGTTTGCAGATTGCTACTTGGAAACGCGTCCGTCGGAATTTCGTGACCTCTTAGAGCATCAGTATTTAGTCCATGATTTCTCCGTGCAAACTCGGGGATCGGCTTGGAGATGTTATGACGAGCAATTTAGGTGCAAGCGTGATGGCCAAGTTAGTAAACCCTTCAGGGTTAACTCTGGCTAGAGGTGACTCAACACGTGCTTAACCCTGGGGCCATACAACCTTCCAATTCGCGCTTTCCCAACAGGGGGCGTGGGGGCGCCCCCTCGCCAGCCAGGGCCAAGTGCTATGGTTACAATAATGCCTCCTGCACTAGGGGGCGCCGTTGCACCTTTACCCACGCATGCTTGCGCTGTAATGGCCGGCACCCAGCCAAGGATTGCTCCAGAAATGCTTCCGGAGATGTTGCCACACGACCCAACAATTTTACCACCACTAGGCAGAGCACCGTCCCCAATTAATTTGTCCAATTTAGCTGATTCCCTCAGTTCTTACCCTCGCAGAGACATGGCGGCTTTGCTTTTGCGTGGGTTCCGGGAGGGCTTTCGCCTGCCGATAGTGGGGGCGGTGTCTTCTAGGTGCCCGCACAATTTGAAATCCGCAAGGGAATTTCCACTTATTGTTAAACAAAAAATTATGAAGGAAGTTCGGTTAGGCAGAATGGTAGGCCCATTTGTAACACCTCCCATCCCTGGCTTGATTTTGTCACCAGTGGGGGTCGTCCCGAAGAGGGTCCCAAGGACGTACAGGCTGATACAGCATATGTCTTTCCCGAGAGGGGAGTCAGTAAACGATGCCATACCCGTCCTGTCAGCTCGCGTAGTGTACCAATCGTTCGAATCGGCCCTGGACATGGTGCGCAGCTTTGGCCATGGGGCTCTCATGGGCAAGGTTGACATAGAGTCCGCGTTTCGGTTATTGCCGCTTCACCCTTCAGCATTTAAATACATGGGGTTTAAGTTTCAGGGGCATTTCTATATAGATTGCTGCCTCCCCATGGGCTGTTCGGTGTCGTGCGCATACTTTGAATCGTTCAGTTGTTTCCTACATTGGCACATCGTTGCGGTTACGGGCCATGCGGGCGTTGCCCACTATTTGGACGATTTCCTGGTGGTGGGTGCGGCTGACTCTCCTCTTTGTAGAGACATGTTGACTGCAGTGACGTCCCTGTTCGCTTCCTTGGGGGTTCCCGTCGCCTCCGAAAAAACAGAAGGCCCCTCTTCCAAATTGACTTATTTAGGAATTGAGGTTGACACCGTAGCGGGGGTCTGTAGACTTCCCTTGGGTAAAGTCAGCCAATTGCATTTGCGCATCCGTGAAGCTAGTCATTCCATCCGGATCTCCCTGCGTCAATTACAATCATTAACTGGATCATTGCGGTTCGCGTGTAGAGTTATTCCCATAGGCAAAGTTTTTTGCAGGCGGCTTGAGCGAGCGTCAGCAGGTATGCGTAGCATTAAGGAGGGGATCCGACTCAGCAATGATCTTAAGGCAGATCTTGCGGTGTGGGATTCCTTCCTTGAGTCATTTAATGGTGTTAGGATTTGGCCTCAGGCTGCGGTTTCTAACTTTGAACTACACCTATTCACGGATGCTGCAGGTAGCCATGGTTTTGGCGCATTTTTCCAAGGGGATTGGTCAGTTGGGATTTGGCCGCAAACATGGGTGCTATCCGGTCTGGTCAGGAATCTCCTGGAACTGTTCCCTATTGTAGTAGCCGTCGAATTATGGGCCGATCGCTTCCGGGACAGGGACATCGGGCCTGATCCAGAACTACACGTCGGAGTGAATTTACGCGTGGCTGAGACGTAAAATCGCTGTTTAGTACGCACTACGCATGCGCACCATAGAAAATACGCACATTAACCTCTCATGGGCAAGGTTGACATAGAGTCCGCGTTTCGGTTAATGCCGCTTCACCCTTCAGCATTTAAATACATGGGGTTTAAGTTTCAGGGGCATTTCTACATAGATTGCTGCCTCCCCATGGGCTGTTCGGTGTCGTGCGCATACTTTGAATCGTTCAGTTGTTTCCTACATTGGTACATCGTTGCGGTTACGGGCCATGCGGGCGTTGCCCACTATTTGGACGATTTCCTGGTGGTGGTCGTGGCTGACTCTCCTCTTTGCAGAGACATGTTGACTGCAGTGACGTCCCTGTTCGCTTCCTTGGGGGTTCCCGTCGCCTCAGAAAAAACAGAAGGCCCCTCTTCCAAATTGACTTATTTAGGAATTGAGGTTGACACCGTAGCGGGGGTCTGTAGACTTCCCTTGGGTAAAGTCAGCCAATTGCATTTGCGCATCCGTGAAGCTAGTCATTCCATCCGGATCTCCCTGCGTCAATTACAATCATTAACTGGATCATTGCGGTTCGCGTGTAGAGTTATTCCCATAGGCAAAGTTTTTTGCAGGCGGCTTGAGCGAGCGTCAGCAGGTATGCGTAGCATTAAGGAGGGGATCCGACTCAGCAATGATCTTAAGGCAGATCTTGCGGTGTGGGATTCCTTCCTTGAGTCATTTAATGGTGTTAGGATTTGGCCTCAGGCGGCGGTTTCTAATTTTGAACTACACCTTTTCACGGATGCCGCGGGTAGCCATGGTTTCAGCGCATTTTTCCAAGGGGATTGGTCAGTGGGGATTTGGCCGCGAACATGGGTGCTATCCGGTCTGGTCAGGAATCTTGTTCTCCTGGAACTGTTCCCTATTGTAGTAGCCATCGAGTTATGGGCCGATCGCTTTCGGGACAGGGACATTGTGTTTAAATGTGACAACTTGGGAGTGGTGCAGGCAGTCAACAGGCAGAGCGCCTCCTCCGCACCAGTGATACGCCTGCTGCGGCATCTTGTGTTAAGATGCTTGCAGTTTAACATTAACTTTCGGGCTGAACATCTACCAGGCGTGGATAATGGTGTGGCTGATGCGCTCTCTCGGGGTGATTGGACTGCATTCAGATTGTTAGCTCCCACAACGAATCTGTCGCCAACTCCCTGTCCCGTTTGCGTTTGGCAGATAGTCGGCGCTGGTTAACAAGCATGGCACGTCAATCATTGGCGCCGTCTACGTGGAGACAATACAAGGCGCATTGGGAAGCATGGTCACGGTTCCAGGAGGAGTTTGAGAGTACTGACCGGGATTGTTCTGCAGGGTTGGCTGCTTTTATGCATCGGCAATTCCATTTGGGTAAGTCGCAGGCGGTCATGAGCTCCATTCTGTCAGCATTGTCCTTCTTTTTTCGGCTTCAAGGATTTCCTGATCCCACTAAACAATTTTTGATCCAGAAAGCTTTAAAAGGCTGGTTGAGGGCTAAGCCTCCCTCCCCGGACACTCGTCGGCCCATCACGTTAACTATCCTAAAGCAGTTGCTGGGTGCGGTATCGCAAATAGCGCTAGACTCATTTGAAGTTGTTCTCTTTAGTACTGCGTTCGTTTTCGCCTTCGCGGGTGCGTTTAGAGTCAGCGAGTTAGTAGCTGCTTCCCGTTTTTCCAGGAATTCCGGTTTGTTACCCTCTAATGTTTTATTGTTTCCTGATTCAGTGCATTACAATATTCACAGGGGGAAAACAGACCAGGCGGCAAAGGGGAGTTGGATAGTTTTAGAACGCAATGTTTGCGAAGCTATTTGCCCGGTTAGATGGTGTGGGAAGTTTAAGGAGTTGCGTCCCCTTGGAGCCTGTGCCTGGTTTACCCATGTGAATGGTATTCCGCTGACTGTATTTCAATTTAATGCCGTTTTTAAAAAATGTTTACAGGAGTTGGGATTGCCACTGATGTACTACAGGACGCATTCTTTCAGAATCGGCGCGGCGTCTAACGCGGCGGCGGGCGCCGCTGCTGAACACATTAAACAGCTGGGGAGGTGGAGGTCGAATGCGTTTTGGAAGTACATTCGTCCAGTTCCAACGTAACTAGTTATTTTAGCATGTTCCTCGCAAAACCAACCCCTTCCCCCCCTTTTCTGCCATGTATTGGGATAGGTTCCTGGACTAGCCGGGAACTGCTCGTCGCACTTGGGTGCGGGGGCGTGAAGGGATTTTTCTCCATCCCGGGGGCATTAAGTAGTTCCCCTTCTTAGAAAAGATCCCTGTCGGAGGATTGCGAGTTTTTTCACCTTCACCCTAATGCGTGGTACCCTTGGGTTTGTCTTTATGGGGTGTAGCTAACACCATTGCTTTGTCAAGCATGGTCGGGGGGTTTATTACTTGAAAGGTTCTAACGCTTTGTCACATTTCTTCCACAGCTGGTCCCTGCGTGGCCTGGATATTGGGCCATTCTTTTGTGTTTTGGGCCAGTTTACATCCACTGGCAAAATCGGTTGGTGTTGCGGATGGTATGGTTTTCGGGTGGATTGGGTTCAGGGGTATGCTGTGGGAGTCATTCTTAGACACGGTGGCACGTAGCGTCGCTTTGTACGGTGAGCTGGACATTGTTGTACTTCATTTAGGTGGTAATGATATCGGTAGGCGGACGGGGCTGGACTTATTATCAGCTATTAAGAATGGTTTTTTACAGGCTTTTGATTGGTGGCCCAGGATCCATTGGGTGTGGTCGAATGTTCTGCCGCGAAGAGTTTGGAGACATTCGGGAAATGGGTTGGCCATGGATGGGGCTCGGCGTAAACTAAATAGGGCAGTAAAAGTGTTCTTGGAGCGGCGCGGTGGTTTGGTTGTGACACATCCGGATGTGAGGTATGACAAAGTGGAGTTGTATAGAAGTGACGGCGTGCACCTGACGTCGGAAGGGCAAGCGTTGTTTTTGTTGAGGATTTTTTAAGTTTTGAAAGGTTCGAGGTTTGATGGTGGCGGAACCGCTCAGTAGGTGACCGGTTTGTGGTGGTAAAAGCAGTTGTTTGATATGTTTGAATATTATTATTATTGCTGTTGTTCTTTAATTTTCCTCTCTCTCTCATTGGCGCAGGTGGTGGATGAGCCGGGACGGCTCAACGAGTATAAGGTTCTCAGCCGTATATTTTAAGGAGCGGTCTGAGGGAGATTCGTTCGGCGTGGACGATCTCACATTTCACATGTGTTATGCGGAGGTGGAGGAGTGAGCGCCTGCGGTCATGTGGTGGAGGAGATTTTTTGGTGAGGTGGTTATGATTTACGGTTTTGCATGATTTTACTTTTGCTTATAATCTGCTTTATTTCGCCCCCATCAATTGGTTAGGATAGTTAAAGTTAGTTAATAAAGAAATATTCAATAAATTATTTTATTTAGGTCCCAAATCTTGTGTCGTGTCTTTATTTTGTTGGGGTTATGTTGGGGGTGGTCATGGTTTGTGTCACACTCTGACATGGGTTCAAACATGTGGAGTTTATTTCTTATGGCAAGATTTACTAAGCTGTGGGAAAGGAAAAACGGAGATGGTGCCCACAGCAACCAATCAGATTCTAGCTGACATTCTCAAGTATGTAATAGGAAAGTGAGAGCTAGAATATGATTGAATAATGAAAAAGAGGTTAGGTTCATGCAACTCTGGTCACCATGGTTCCTGCAACAACAACCTCTTGTCATCCCACTGTAACATTCCCCTTCTTATTCCCTCACCTGCCCCCCCCTTTTTTTGCAGGTTCACGCGATGACCCCTTCTTATTTCAGGGCCAGAGGACAACCCCTTTCATTATTTTACATCCCATTTTTCAATACGGTAAGACTTATTCTTCCAATGTTTAGTACACTGCACAATATTTGGTACTTCTAACTGCCTGTGACTGTACAAAATGTTCAGGTTTTCTTTTTAATTCTGCTCTTGCTTTAATAGAAATCAAGTTCAAAAGGTGAGAAAAAAAGAGGAAAGCACAATATTCCTTCCTTGATGTTTATAATCTGATACTGCATACTTGATGTACATTGTATTTCACCTGTATTTAAACCTATGTAATAAAACTGTATGTCACATGTATGTATTCTGTTCTTGCTGTTTCATAAAACTGAGTTAAGAATATGATTGGATAATTATCCAATTATCGGAATATAGGACTAATTATCGCTCTAGTGTGTGGACAGTATAAATTTCTAAAATACCCATTAGTCGCTCCAGAAATGCTAGGGTGCGATAAGTATATCTAGTCCTTAATGTTAACTAAGAAACATATGGTCTCAGGTAACCTATAGGCTGGCTGCAGTCTTTTTCTGATTGGCTGGGTCTCCTGTCAATTTTGAGAGCAGAGGATTAGAGAACCAACCAGCCTATTGACTTGGGAAAAAAACATATGAATGGGAAAATGATCTCGCCCTCTATCTGGGTATACAGCGCTGTATACATATATACAGACAGAGGGAGAGAGGACAGCCTGTCAGTGTGTGGTGCTCTGCTGTGCTGTGCTGTGCTCTCTCTCCTCCTCTGTGTTAAATTTCTGTCCAACAGCCATTTTACACCGAAGAAGAGAGGAAACAACGCTGCAGAACACCACACACTGACAGGCTGCGGTGTTGATATATAAATAAAAACTATATATATGCACTTATACAAAGCAGTCCACAGTGTGCAAAACTTTGCTTAATATGCCATCATTCCACATAATAAAGAATGTGTCCATCTTTCCTCTGAAAATGCAGTATGCATAACTATGCTGAAAAACCATCCCACATAAATAGAAGGTATTGACATTTACCTACTAGAAAGAGAGTAACAGACTCATATGTACATATCAAAGTAAGAAAGTAAAAGGCGGATACCATAGCAAATGTATGTAAAACTAAATATAGTAGAAACATACTGACATATACACATCGAGTTCACAAAGAAAACACCCAGGTCTACACTAGACACAAAAATCCGGAAACCATTTTAAATGTATGTGAAAACTCCCACAAAAGTCAGAAACACACAAAATGTAAAAAACTTTATTTAACCAGAAACTATATAGGCTAAAAAACATTAATAAAAAGTTCCATCAAAACAAATTAAACACTTTATTATATACACACTAAATTCACACAAAAACACCCAGATCAACACTAGAAACAAGAAAACCCGGCAGCCATAACTGCATAGAAAAAGTCCATCTGTTAAATTTATGAGAAAAGCCAGAAACTATACAAAGTGCAATCATATATTCGGTCAAGGAGGCAAGAATGGGAAACTCTAATGGTAAGAGTGGACGCACTCCTATCGAAATAGTCTGACAAGAAATAGGTCCACATGAAACAAAGGGAATTGAGAAGATCCTAAAGAGAGGTAACTTCCCCCCAGAAGGCCAATTTAACTCAAAGTAATGGAAAGAGTTTAGAAGTTGTAATATGGATTGGCTTGAGAAAAAAGGGAAAGCAGACGTAGTACACATCTGGTTGACAGCCAGTGAAAAATGGGAACAAGAAGAGGAAAGAAAGAGGGAAGAAGACGAGGATAGATTATGTACATGTGGCCTAGTCAGACCCCCGCCCTATACAGCTGCAAACCCTCAGGCAGCGGCAACAGCCCCAAGTATTAGGGGTACCAGTGTAAGCGTTGTAAAGAGGAAATGTGTTGTTTGTTGCTTGCTGTTTATTGATACATTTTATGTTTTACGTATGATGAAAATGTTAGAATAGTAAAAGACTTTCCTCTGTTAGTTAACAAAGAGGAGCAATGTTTATTTGTTTGTTTACTTGTTTTGGCAGAATACAAGGTATGTGTTATAGCGTGTTTTAATGAAATTAGAAGTTTTGAGAAACACGAGAAGTAAGAATTCTAATGGTTACATTTCTTTAAATTATGTTTTGGTTGTTTTCTGACAAGTGTGCCTTTCGTTGTGTGATTTTACGACTATGGGAGCATATTAGTTGTGCAGGCTCACAATACTGATTGCTTTCAATTAGATGCTGAATTTTTATAGAGTAAAGTTTAAGTTTTTAGTTTTTTAAACTAGTGGGTTCATATAGTGCTGATTGTTATACAAAATGCTAACTGTTTTTATAAAGATTTGCTGCCCAGAGTATCAGCACTTGGCTTTCTAAGCTATGACTTACTCTTTTATTTGGTTTGTCAAGGGAAATGCCATAGGAGCTTTAACATAAAAATAAAAAGATATTGACACAAAATTTGTGACTTTTAAAAGTGTAATGGCCATAGGATTTGGAGGGATGGGCAAACTCTTAAAGAAACATTGCCTCTCCCTGTTGAATTGATAAATGGCAGTGTTATACAAACTTCCCTGCTTGTCTCTGAAACTTGTCCCGTTAATTTGTTAGGAGCAGACCTGCTAGCAACCCTAGAGGCTGCTATTATATACAAAGATGGAGAGGTTAAACTTAATCTCCGTCCCGAGCTGGATCAAATCACAGCATATGACACCTTTGTTTATTCAGGTACTGCATGCTGTGACAGAAGTTTTAAACCAAGCCCAGACAAGACATCTGTCAGCAGCAAGATTGACCAAATATGAGGTTGCTCTATTGACACCCTCTAATGTAACGATCCAGACATGTTTAGTATTGAATCCAGCTACATTACTTTCGCTGGGTTCAATAATACCACGTTCAGATTACCATCCCTGCAAATCCCCAGGGTTTTCAAATCCTGGGGATTTGCAGGAAAACGCTGGGCTGCCCATTCACACTGACAGCAGTGACCCGGGATCTCCCTGGTCACCGCTGTGCAGTGGAGCCACGGGACCCGGCTTTCTCCGCAAACCCCTTCTTTTTAGCCGTGTCTGAGACCCGGGGTTTGCGTTCAGATTGCCAGAAAAAGCCGGGCTTTTCACGAAACCCGGCGATTTCATGAAAACCCCGGATTTTAGCTGGTAATCTGAATGGGGTATTAGAGGGGAGAGTAAAGAATAAGAAGATATACAAGCAGGGAAGAAAATATACACACTTTAAATTTTTTATGATTGTTCTATGAATTAATGAGGATGGAGCAGACATAACACTTTATGTTGTTAGGTTCAGATATTATGTTGATGGTGTAGCTCATACAGGGTATGTTGTGACCACAGATTGAGAAACACTTGTTGCAGATTCCTCCCCCTCCCCTCCGAATGTCATCACAGGAGGTTGAATTGCAAGTATTAGCTTCAGCATGCAGCTAATCTATGCTGAGGGACAAACTGTGAACATATATACTGATATGCTTTTAGCATAAGCTCTCGATTATGGTCCCATATTGAAAAGTAGAAATTTTGTATACTCATCAATAACCAGGTGAGACATGCAGATCACATTAAGTCACTATTTGCTGCTTTTCAGTTGCCAGCCAAAGCTAGCGGTGATCGAGAAAAGGCACACACTAGAAAGAAAACCAAGGAAGCCATAGGCAATGCCATAGCTGATGCCGCTGCCAGACAAGCCGCATTAAAGCCCATTCCTGCCTGAATCCTATGATGTGTACCTCACAGAGGAGATCCCAAATATGCCAGACACTGTGACTTTAGCTAAACTGCAAGGATAAGTCTCAGATGCTGAAAAAGCGGCCTGGGAGAGACAGGGAGCTGAGAAACAAGGTAACCTATGGTGTGTAAAGGACAAGTACTGTCTGTCTAAAACCTTGTACCCTGTTATTGCTCAGATACAACATGGAAAGATGCATTTGGGGAAGGATGCTATGGTTCAAATGTTGGGACAGACCTGGATCGCACCAGGGTTTGCTACAGCAGCCAAGTATTTTGCAGGAAGCACCATATGTGCTTGCAATAGTCCAGGTAAAGCAGTCCCTGTGCTATCTAAAAGCACTCCTGTTACCCCTTTCATAGAATACAGAAAGACTTCCTAAATTAACCAAGTATGTCTGGATATGATTGGATCCTGGTGTGTACAGACATCTTCAGCTGATGGTCAGAGGCTTGGCCATGTAAGGTAGCAAATGCAAAGACCACTACTAAAAAGAATCTGCAAGACATTGGGCCTGATCCAGACCTACGGCCGCCGTCGCTAGGACGGCGGGCGTAAGTTTGGCTTTTCAGCCGATCTGCGCATGCGCCAGGCCATGTTGCCCGGCGTCACTATGGCAATGCCGGATCGTGTATCGGGCATCCATAGCAGCGCCGTAGGGACGCTGGAGGGGACGTCCCCCAGCGTCCCTATGTTCAGTTTAGTGTAGGTGGGTGGGGGGAGCTAGTTTAATGAGGATGGGAGGGCGTTCTAGGCGGCCATACGCTCCTGTGCGAGAGTATGGCCCCTTCCTTACGCCGGCTGAAGTTAGGGTAGCCTTCAGCCGGCGTAAGGAAAGGGCCATACGCCCGCACAGGGGGAGTGTCGGGGGAAGTGGA
>WWET01005864.1:63254-73321 GCA_011038615.1 Limnodynastes dumerilii
TTTTGCTTTATCCCAGTGCACGTCCAATCCCCTTGGTTCCCCTGCACCTCCAGATTCATAGACTATTGTTTTGTTCATTTCCTGTATGCACCCGTCCTTCATTAAACCAGCTCACTTCCAATTCAAGCCATCTCCGTCGTATTCATCTCTGACACCCGGGACAGATCCCAAACCCCCCTTGAACGTGACAATAAGTAGTCCTTTGTAATAAAAAACTCTCCTATAGAAGGAGCTTTCTTGCAGAGGTCCCGTTAAAAGTGGTAAAAAGCTGTTAGAAGAAGTGCTACGAAAAAAAGATGTGGATAAGAGCCCGGGCAAGTAGCAGCAACTAAACACAGGTAAGGTCCAATGCAGCAAGAGTTCCTAGGAGAGTATGACTGACCACCAACGCGTTTCCGTTCACAATGAAATTTCCTCAGGGTGTCTCAAGGCAAGGTAAGTGTGTCCCGCCTATTTATGGGAAATTCTAACGGGGAGGGGACTACTAAACCCTCACAAATCTAAAATGTGAAAAACACTGCAAAAACACTGGAACTTAATATAAAAACAGATGATAATACTAATATAGTAGAGACATTCTAATCATGGTATAAAATGTATATAGGAACTAAGTCAATAAACAGACGTTATAAAACTATCTGTAAAAACACAACAAATTGTATAATTCATTTTGTTTTCATTACCTGAAGTCATAGAAAGTGACAGAGGGACACATTTTACAGGACAGGTAATGCAGCACTTATTGGAAGATTTTAATATATCATATCTGCATTACACACACTACACCATTCACAAAGTAGTGGAAGAGTGGAGGCTGAATGGTACTTTAAAATCAAAAAATCAAAAAGCCAAAACTGAGACAGGTAAAACTTGGATAGCGTGTTTACCTTTAGCTCTGTTTGCAGTCAGAACTACCCCAGTTAAGCAGCTAGGCCTGACACCATATGAAATACTTTTTGGTCATATTCCAAAGACAGGGTGTTACTGGCCCCAGGAATTACAACACAAACATGGGGACCTCACAGGTTATATGACTTATCTTGTTAAGAAACTATCTAATTTGCATGCCCAAGTGTCTGCTTGTTCCATAGGTTCGGAAACTGATTCTACAGATCCACATCATCTGGTTATTGGAGATTGGGTATATCTGAAAAAGCATCAGAGAGGAGCTTTGAACCCACGATATACAGGCCCATATCAAGTACTACTGACCAACATCCGTTAAGTTGTCAGGAAAGAACTCCTGGGTTCATGCTTCACATTGCAAAAAGACAAAAATTACCATCCAACATGACTCTGGTTAAGATATTGGTAATAAGTATCTCTCTGACTTATTATTTTGGTGAATCTGTTGCTAAACCCTACGAAGTACACAAAGTGGGATATAATAAGAAAGATACACAGTTTAAATAATGTTTATGTAATATTTGTGACAACCCATTAAAACCATCTGAACAGAGTCAGAGAGTGTCAAGAGAGGGTAAGCCACAGGGGTCAATATTTAAGGTGTACTAACAAGGTCCCACCGTGGTGGGAAACAAGTAAAGCTATTGGGATAATACTGTTATGTAACCTGGTATTTAAACTCTAAAACATGTCTTTAAGGACCCTGATGCTGAGATGGCCAGGATGGAGGCACGACATGATATGAAGGAGAGAGAGAGCTGTGAAAGGAAGGATGAAGCTAGGAATGGAGAACCTGATACCCTTCTGTAAAAAGAAGTAGGAACAAAGAACTCACAGATGCACCAAAGATTCTGTTGTACGGGACGGTTATTACCCTCTACTTGGTGAAAATGATTAGCATCAAACCTTGGGGACAGACGAGCTAATCAGAAATCTTGGGGGCAACTGTAAAGAGGATAGGCAGTAAGATTGTCTAGGTATTTAGAATAAAAAGAAGGGACTGAAAGTATTGGTTCTATAAGGAAGGTTATTCCTAAATACTAGATGCCATTTTGTGAGCTTTCAGCCATTTTGATATGCATATGTATGAAATAGATATATATAAGTAACAAAGAGCTTTTGCAAGAGGAAGCTGGATGCGGCCAGTAGCAGTTGGCTGAACGACCAGAGCTTATGGCGAACCGATTCTAAGAAACGTTAACGCTCAGAAGGCAGATATTTCCGCTTATCTATGTAAAATGTGGTTAAGGTGTAAATGCAATTTTGTTCCGGTGTACCTGACATGTAACCTATAAAGATGGAGCTATTTCTTCAATAAAATAGAACTCTTGCTGATGACTCTGACTATGCATCTCACCTGATTTCTGCAACCGATTGTTATAGTTATATTCTTGGCAGAAGGAAGACTGTTGTTAGGACCCCCTCACAGAATGTTCAGGTGGGGGAACACCTCTAACAAAAGGAAGAATAGTCCAGGGCTTCCAACATTCTAGTACTTTACTCTAGTACACATACCTCCCAAGTGTCCCGATTCCAGGGGGACAGTCCCACCTGCCTCACAACTTGTCCAGAGAGATCAGACTTTTTTTTAAAGTCTGTGCCACTGTATATGTAGCAGTACTTTATACAGAACAGCCAGGGAGCTCTGTAGGACCAAACCTGTTACCTTGAATAGCAGTGACCGAACCTATGCAGTCACTGCCATTCTAGAAACAGATTTGGTTCTATAGGGCTCCCGTAGGAGCCCTGTATTACCACTACTGCACCACCAGACGGAGATACGGCATTAAAGAGAGGAAGCGCCGCAGAGGAAGGGAGAAGATGTAGACATGGAGGCTGGGCATTACAAGGGGCAGACAATGGAGGCTGGAGATTACAAGGGGCACATATTGGAGGTTGGACATTACAAGGGGAAGACAATGGAGGCTGGACATTAAAAGGGGAAGACAATGGAGACTGGACATTAAAAGGGGCCCACAAAGGAGGCTGGTCATTACAAGGGACACACAGTGGAGGCTGGATATTAAAAGGGGCACACAAAGTAAGCTGGATATTGAAAAGGGGCACACAGTGGAGGCTGGACATTACAAGGGGCACACAAAGAAGGGTGAATATTAAAAGGGGCGCACAGTGGAGGTTGGATATTTAAAGGGGCACACAGTGGAGGCTGGACATTACAAGGGGCAGATATGGAGGCTTGACATTACAAGGGGCAGACAATGGAGGCTGGACATTAAAAGGGGCAGACAATGGAGGCTGGACATTACAAGGGGCAGAAAACGAGGCTGGTCATTACAAGCGGCACATGTGGAGACTGGACATTACAAGGGGCGGACATGGAGGCTGAACATTATAATAATAAGGGGCAGACATGGAGGCTGGACAAATAATAGAGGCAGACATGGAGACTGGACAAATAAACAGGGGGGGACATATGGATGCTGGACATAATAATAAGGGGTAGTAATAACAATAATAATAATAATAAGGGGCAGACATGGAGCTGGACAAATGAATCCTGGCAGACATATGGATGGATGTTTAATAAAAGGGGCAGGCACTAGACAACCCCTCTATTAGGCCACAAAATTTTGCCCCTCTTTCGAATGTTGGGAGGTATGAGTACATTCTTAGTACTGTACGCTAATAACTCAAAGTACCACTCTTTTTGTATGTGTGTGTGTGTGTATCTCTTAGACGTCTAATGAAACCTACCGTACAATTTTCAGTTAGACGTGATAATTCTTCTATCAAAAAGGAGCATGTAATTTGATAATTAAACAAACTGGTAAAGCGTTATATTATGTCCAAATCTTGGCATTGAGGCAGGGAAGCAACCGATCAGATCACTTATAAATGGTGAGTTTGGAACAGCACAGAACACTTTACCATTTAATTTAGTTACCAATAATAATATACTCCTCTTTGTCTAAAAATAAAAAATGCTATGAGGAGTATTTTTACTCTGGGAAAAAAACATGTAGCACGATCACTGGTTGGGCACATATAAGGGGCACATATGGAGGCTGGGCAAACAATTGGCAGAAGTAGATGACTGACAAGGGAATGGGGATATTTATTTATTTGGGGGGGGGGGTTGGTGCGCCAGAATCTTTTTTCCGTCCTGGGCTCTACTGGGTCTAGAAACAGCACTGACTTTTCCATATTCACACAAAAACACAGACATACACACACTATAGCAGGAAAATACATTAATTTCATTTAAAAAAGTTGGAAATCATGAATGTATTGGGAAAAATGGAAATCCTATTAAATGCATTGAAAAGTGTCCCACAAAAGCAAGATACACACACTTTTTTTTATAAATACACTAAAATCACACCAAAAATGTTTAGATATACACTAGACACGAAAAACCAGAAACCATATTAAATGCATTAAAAAAAGGTCACACAAAAGCACTGAATTTATACAAAATCACCCAGATTCATAAACTATATTAAATGTATGAAAAGTCAGAAACTAGAATAGTATAATAGTAGAATATATAAAAAAAAGTTCAAACAAAGCAAAATACAAGCACATTTTTTAATATACACACTGAATTCACACAATAACACCCATATCTACACTACAGAAGACGTATCAAAAGAATTTCTATTGCAGCCCCATCTAACTATGTGGACAACGCGAAGCAGAGCCAGCAATCGTGGCTGAAAAGGGGTTTCTGCTATCAGCCACTGTGCCAGTTATACTGTACATTATAGTTGAAAGGTGATTTGCTATCAGTTGTTCTGTTTAACTGCTGTATCGAAAGATAGCAGGAAACAGAATGCTATATGAAACGATGCTGATGTGATGTTATGTCACGCCAGCAGTGCCAGATTAAGGGGGGGCATGTGCCCCGGGCCCCCTTCTCCCCATCTCACGAGTGCCCCCTGTGATCTCAATGAAAAAAATTTTACTTTCGGGCGAAAGCACCCGGCTTCCTTCTCCCCCTGCAGAGTTGGACTGGCCCGCTGTGGAGACAGGGGGCGAAGCATTCATGGAGCGATCCTACACCCTGCATGTAAAGAAATGGCTGTGCTATAGACAGCCGCGGCTCTTTTCATAAAACGCTAGCAGAGCGCGCACTGCGGAGGACAGAGCCGGAGGAGAGGCAGCAAAGGTACATTTTTTTTATAGAGTTCTAG
This sequence comes from Limnodynastes dumerilii, assembly GCA_011038615.1. NCBI lineage: Eukaryota > Metazoa > Chordata > Amphibia > Anura > Limnodynastidae > Limnodynastes > Limnodynastes dumerilii. The sequence continues at coordinate 68,315 of WWET01005864.1, forward strand.
GGGCAATAGTGTTATCTGGACATACAATAAGGGTCAATAATTCTGAATGAATACCAAGAGGGGGGCAAAAAGGGTGAATGGATACAGAAGACAGGGGCACAAAGGCTTGTTGGAAAAACAAAAGGAAGGAAAAATAAGACTGCCGGAACACAAATAAAGAGGGGCAATAAGACTGGCTGGACACAGAAAGAGGAGGCCATAAGGATGGATGGACACGAAGACAGAGAGGGTATAAGGCTGGCTGGACGGACACAAATAAAGGAGGTGGCAATAAGATTGGCTGGATACAAAGAGGGGACAATAAGACTGGTTGGACACAGAAGGTTGGGATAATAAGGCTGGTTGAATACACAGGAAGGGGGGTATAAAGCTAACTGAACACAGAAATAGGTCCATAAGGCTGGCTCAATAAGAGGGAACAATAAAGCTGATTGGACAAAAATAAAGAGGGGGCAATGAGGCTGGATCAGGAATCAGGATTACTGGATAGGGAAAAAAAGGCTGGGTGGACACAGAAGGAGGGGAAAGGACAGGGTATTAAGGCTGAATAGAAGAAGGTGGCAGTAAGGCTGGGTGGACACACAAATAAGGTGGGAATAAGATAGGCTAGGTACTAAGAGGGGGCAATAAGAATGGCTGGACACACAAAGAGGACGCAGTAAGGAGGATGGACACAGAATGAGGGGGCAATAAGGATGAATGGACACACACATAAAGATGTAGCAATAATACTGGCTGGACAAAAAGAGTGGTTAGATACAGAAAAAAGGCCAATATTGGATACACAGAGGGGGGGGGTATAAAGCTGACTGGACAGAGAAGGAGGGGTTATATGCCTGTTTTGACAAACAGGTGGGAATAAGGCTGACTAGATACAAATAAAGAGTGGGACAATAAAGCTGGCTGGACACAGAGAATAAGGGTCATTGAGACTGACTGGTCACACAGCAAAACAGTGACAACAGGAATAAATGGACACACATAAGGAGGGGCATAAAGGCTAGCCCAAGGAGAGGAGAAATTGAATGGCTGTAGATACACACATGGAGGGGGATATTGGATGGCTCTAGAAACACACAAGAATGCAGGAAAGGGTAACTGTAGAGAAACAGAAACAAACAATTCTATGTAGTCATTTGCTGAGTTTATAAAGTCAAATATGAATATAAATAGTCCTTTGTTTAAGAAACAACATTTATATGTAGACCACACTGCTAATGACAAAATAAAACTATTGTTGCATGTCATTAAAATGCAATGTATATTGTATGGCTATAACTAGGATGAAAGCGTATTGTATGGCGATAACTAGGATGCAATGTGTATTATATGGTGATAACTAGGATGCAATGTGTATTATATGGTGATAACTAGGATGCAATGTGTAATGTATGGCGATAACTAGGATGCAATGTATATTGTATAGCAATAACTAGGATCCAATGTTTATTATATGGTGATAACTAGAATGCAATGTGTATTGTATGGCAATAACTATGATGATGCAATGTTTATTGTATAGCAATAACTAGAATGCAATGTGTATTGTATAGCAATAACTAGGATGCAATGTTTATTATATGGGGAAAACTAGGACACAATGTTTATTGTATAGCAATAACTAGGATGCAATGTGTATTATATGGTGATAACTAATATGCAATGTGTATTGTATGGTGATACTAGGGTGCAGTATGTATGGTATGGCAATAGCTAGGATATAGTCTGTATTATGGCGGTAACTAGGATGAAGTTGTTATTATCTTAAGTGGTCCTTATTGCATGGTGATCAGTATTATGTTCTCTGCCTTGTATATATGCCAGTAGGATACTCACTGTAATTATATGGGCACTGTAACTGAGAATTAATAGTATAACACACTTTTCACACTGAGCTGTTGAAGCAGTCTGTGCGCGTAACAGATGATATACCAGCTTCCTTTCGTGAAAGCGCTTTCAGGTGGATGTTCTAGAGAGGTTTATCTGTTAAATATAGTGTCTTTAAAGTTCTCTCTTAGTCTTTTTATACATATGTGTATGTCCACTTGTCTTTTCCCGATTTAAACTCTTTTTTACTTTTTGGATACTTTGTTACGCCACTACAAGTCAGGAGAAAAAGACTTCCCTAGTGCAGCACCATTAGGGCTTAAAAATAATTTCATAAATAACAAATCATCTCACTCACATTTGTTGTATCTTGTTTCACAGCGTATATATTTCGAAGAATTTTTCTTTTTTCTTTTGAGGAAGCTTCCAGGCGTCCTCCACGGGGAAGTGGAAAAAAGACAAGAAAGAAAACTCCTGGTGCAGTATCTTCAACACAGAGTAAGTACTTTTAACTACAAAACTCTACTTACACTTTGTCTCTCTTGCAGTATTTCGTATATAGTATTTCAATGTTGGTGATGGTTCTGGCTATGTTTGTTTCACTAAATTAGCTATTAAAAAGCTTTGAAGTTCAAGCTTGTACAAGTCTCTGGAGTGCGTTCATCCCCCCTACCTATATGCATTTGATTCAATATGGACAGCACCTAGAGCATTTCTGGACTACATATTTGGAATGCCGTTCCCAGCTACTTGTGTATATATGGACAGCACCTAGCATTTCTGGACTATATATTTGGAGTGCCGTTCCCAGCTACTTGTGTATGTATATATATATATATATATATATATAAAAACTCACCTTCCGGCGCGGGCAATGTGAGCTGGCTGGGTCCCGGCTTCCTCCTCCCCGTTTTCTTTATGTGTGTCATCTGGGCGTGGCGTCATCACGCCCAGCCATAAAGTGAGGACTGAGGAGGAGCGCCCATGAGCTCGAAGAGTGGCAAGACTCAGAGGACGCCGACGATGGACAGAGGCAAGAGCAACAAGACTGAGAGCTAACCTGAGGCAAGTCTCGAGAAGAGGTAAGAGCAGAGCTGCAGAGCAAGAAGACTTATCTCTATAATTCACAGGATTAAGAAAAAGAAGAAATCAGGTTAAATAAAAGGTAAGCAAAGTAAGTAAACAGAGGGGCAACGCCAGTTGGGGTCACAGAATAAAAGGTCACAGTGTAATAATCATGGGGACACAGAATAAAGGGGCACAGTGTAACAATTATTAGGACACAGAATGAATGGGCACAATGTAACAATTATGGGAACACAGAATGAAGGGGTGCAGTGTAATAATAATGGGGACACAGAATAAAGGGGCACAGTGTAACAATTATGGGGATACAGAATGAAGGGGCACAGTGTAGCAATTATGGGGATACAGAATAAAGGAGCACAGTGTAATAATTATTGGGACACAGAATGAAGGGTTACAGTGTAATAATTATGGTGACACAGAATGAAGAGGCACAGTGTAATAATTATGGGAAACAGAATGAAGGGACACAGTGTACTAATTATGGGGATACAGAATGAAGGGCCACAGTGTAAAAATTATAGGGATACAGAATGAAGGGTCACAGTGTAATAATTATGGGGCATAGACACTATGCTCTTAATTTTAGATCATAAGGCCCCCCTGTCTCAAGTTCCCCAGGCCCACCAAAGCCTTAATCCGGCCCTGCACGCCAGTATCACAGAGAAGAAGACGGCACGCACCGCAGAGGAGAGACACAGACAGGAGGCATCAAAGTTAAAAAAAAAAAGTATATACTGGGGAGGTTGGAGACATATGATTGGAGAATTACTGGGCACTGGAGTCATATGAATGAGGGAAATACTGGGACCTGAAGACACAAGAATGGGAATTACCAGGAGCTAGAGACACATGATGAGGAAAACTGGTGAGGCTGAAGAGACATGATGGGTAATACTGAGAAGGCTGGAGAGACATGATGGGGATTACTGGGGAGGCTGGAGACACATGATGATGAAAACTGGTGAGGCTGAAAAGATATGATAAGGAATACTGGGGAAGCTGAAGAGATTTAATGGGGAATACAGAGAAGGCACGGGAAAAACATAAAAATTTATTTTTTCTTTTTCTTACTAATACACCTTACAAAATTGCATGAGACTTTTTAGTTTTCTTGCATCCCACACAATATTAGACTTTAATTGCTTGGCCCAATTGGAATTTGAGTGTGACATCCCTACACTAGACACAAAAATCTGGAAACCATCATAAAAGTATGGGAAAAGTCCCACAAAAGCCAAATACACACACACTTTCTCAAACACACACTGGATTCACACAGAAACCCAGATATAAACTAGAGAAACAAAAATCATGTAAACCACATTAAAAGTATGGAAAAAGCTGTAAACTATTTTAAATGTATGATAAAGCCGGAGAAAAAGTCCCACAAAAGGCAAAAACAAACACCATTTTTCTTATACACCCTGAATTAACACAAAAACACCCAGATTTACACAAAAAGCCAGAAGCCATATTAAATATATTACAAAAGCCAGAAATTATATATTTGAATGCATTAAAAATGTTCCACAAAATCAAATTACAAACTAACATTTCCATATAAACACTAAATTCAGACAAAAACGCCAAGCTATACACTAGAGACAAAAAAGGCTGAAAACCATATTAAGTGTATAGGAAAAGCTGAATACAGTAAATGCATAGATCAGTCCCACAAAAAACAGACTTAATTTACAAAATTTCCCAGATTTACACAAAAAGCAAACATCTATTTTAAATGTATGAAGAAAGGGCAGAAACTATATATAGTAGAATGCATTGAAAAAGTTCCACCAAAGCAAAATACAAACACACTTTAACATATACACTAAATTCATGCAAAAACACCCAGATCTACACAAGGCACCACAAAAAGCCAGAACCCATATTAAATGCATAAAAAGTCCCATAAAAGCCAAGTATACACACTTCTCCATATACACAGAATTTATACCAAATCACCCAGATTCACAGAGGGCAGACTGAGAAGTTAAACGTATGGTTCTTGCAGTTAGTGCTGCAGCGAGGAAAACCATATTGCAAACCTGGAATCACCAAGATACCCCCCCGCCCCCCTCCCATTTTTCCACA
>WWET01005865.1:0-16944 GCA_011038615.1 Limnodynastes dumerilii
AGGAATTTGAAGTATGTTCTGGTATGTGTTGACGTGTTCTCTCACTGGGTGGAAGCCTACCCAGCTGCATCCAACACAGCTGCTTTTACTGCTAAAAAATTAGTACAAGAGTTTGTCTGCAGGTTCGGCATACCACGAGTGATTGAGAGTGACCAAGGTACACACTTTACTGGAGAGGTATTTAAAGCCATGTGTAAACTTATGGGATCACCAGTAAGTTACATACCCCATATCACCCACAAGCCAGTGGAAAGGTAGAAAGGTTCAATGGCACTATTAAAAACAAACTTAGTAAAGTGACTGCTGAAACAGGATTAGCCTGGCCTGAAGCATTACCCATTGTCCTTCATAGCATTAGGACAACCCCCAGATCTCTGTTGAACCTATCTCCTTATGAGATATTGTTCGGACGTCAACCTCACCTAATGTTAGACCCCAGGAAGAATTGAAGTGCAATAATGATGTGACTGTGCGGTATCTCATCCAGATGAGCAAACAGCTCAAGAAACAACAGAAGAGCATTAAGATGATTGCGACAGACATGCCACAGACTAATTGTCACGACATTGAGCCTGGAGATTTTGTAATGATTAGAAATTTCTTACGTTCTGGTTGTCTGATTGACAGGTGGGAAGGACCATATCAAGTGTTGCTCACTAGCACCACTTCCATCAAGGTCGTGGAAAGAAATACCTGGGTCCACTCATCCCACTGTAAGCGAGCTGTCAATCCTGAGGAGGTTCAAAGCGAGGAGGAGGACGTGACAGCCGCCCCTGACCTTGAGTGCCTGTTCCAGGAGGACTGTGTTGGGCCAGGTCAACCAAACTAAGAAGTTGCTGACATTCCGCTGAGGATGACGTTCCTGTGTTTTCTCTTAATTCTTCCATTTCTTTTCAGTGATGTTGTTTCCAAGGATGGTAAAAGGGTGATGGAGATCTGGTCTGGTACGAAATCGGATGATGGGTACCAATCAGATGGCAGTATGGATGCATGGGCTATGCCCAACAATATTGGTTCCGAGTATCAAAAACGTTCTAACTCTGAGGAGAAAGATCAGTGTATGGGATTATTACCTGAAGAGTATTGCATTTGTAAGACTTGTGCCCCGGTTATGGACAGGAATTGTGTTCAACTGTGTCAGACTAAGTATAACCCTTTGTTTGACGGGCACCCATTAGACCATTACCATGCGTTAGTGGGAAAGGTTCTTAACCAAAGTGAATGCTGGGTATGTTCCCATGTTCCTCAGAGGCAAGATAATTTAGGACTCATTCCGATCCCTTTAAATACCTCTGAGATACTTCACTTAAGGGGTGGGCGGCCACTAACTGAAAAATTTAATGTATCAGGATCCCCAAGTCTTAGATTAAGGCAAGTGTGTAAACTTCACTAGCCATATGAGATTGGGATATTGGGAGGCCGTATGGCAAAACTACACTATGGTTTACTCCGTCAGAGCAGATAACGAACCCATACTGGCTAAGAGAGTACAAGAGGTCAGAAACTGCAAAGGTTTTTCAAACACTCGGTTGGTGGATTAATGCCACAAAGATAGCAGTTGGAAATGTACACATGTACAAATGTACTGTAAGAATATAGTCCAGGAAGATAATTGCAAAGCCCAAATGAAAGCACTAGGTAGAGGGAGCTTTGTAACTGAACTATGTCAAGTTTTATTACATCATAACATCCCTTTTATTCTTCCTGATGACGTATATTATATCTGTGGGAGAAGGGCATATAAGTGGTTAGCCCCTAACTCACAAAGGCTGTGTTTCCTGGGTAGAGTAGCACCAGAGATGTTGACCGTGTCTCATGAAACAATGCTTGGAGTTCATAAAATCAGTCCCCCTCCTTATGTACATGTACCTTATGAACATAAGTACAAAAGAAGTGTACCTCCACAAGAGAAACATATAGCCACTGATTTGATAAATGAATCCACAGGATTCCAGTTCCTGATAGCCTTAGATTTCACTAAGACTGCGAGAGGCACTCTAAATTATAAATACATTCATGCCTTCGCCAACCTCATAGATAACTTTACTGATTTATATGATGACACTTTTCATTACACTGGTTTAGAGTTACAAGCTTATAAGAAAGAATTAACCCAACATAGGATGGTACTGAATTATTTGACAGCTGTAACGGGAGGCTATTGTATCACTTTGACAACCCAGTTTGGAGTTAAGTGCTGTACGTATATAACTAATAATACTGAAGACCCACATGAAGTTATAGACCGTAAGATGGACGAAGTTCTTCAGTTAAAATGGGAATTTCGTAGGTCTCATAATATCTCTCTGTCTAGTGTGGGAGAAGAGATAGCAGAGTGGGCATCATGGTTAAATCTACTTGAGGAGGCCTTTCAATGATCTGGAACCTAGACCCTCATTTGAGAAAACTACTAAACAGACTCTTATAACTTTTGTCTTATGCTACAACTGTGCAGCAAATAAAATTACTAATATTATTAAAAAGAACTACCAAACTTTGTTGTATGATCCCATCTTAAAATCCTACCTCTCTCGACCCCCCCAAGTGGTATTTAATAAAGCTAAGAACCTGGGCAACTTTTTAGCGCCTAGTTTCTATCATTCTTGAACTAATCCAACAGAGAAAAAAGACAAAAGGGTGGAACTGTCGAAACAGAAAATAATAGCTTAATATCTATGTCATTCATTGTATAGCGAGAGAACAAAGTATCACAAAAAGAGCGTGAAAATACGCACGTTAGCGAACGTACGCGCATACGCGCATTCGTGTGCGCGTTCACGCTTTCGCAGGCTTTTCCGGTATCCGACGATAACCTCACATAACTCATATTCATATACATAAAAACATACGGAGCTTGTAACCACTTTATGTATAAAAACGGAGTAATCAAGGAAAGATCGCCGAGCAGCGAATGAACGTTCGATGTGTGTCATGTTTAGTATCGTAGGGTAGCTTAAATTATGACAAATATTGTTCGCTAGATGCTGTTAAGACCGCATGTATGCGCAATGCATAGGTTAGCTTAATATTTTGTATGAATGTGTGAAGGAAGTTACTTCGACCCCCCCAAGGAGAAGAACAAAGGGATGTCCAGGACCAATGGGAGACCATCTGAAGACAAAGACCAATGGAGAAGCGAATATCAGCAGAGGATTGAAATCGCTCCAATCGAGTTCGGCGGCCCTTTTCATCTGTGGACTTTAAATAAACTTTGATTTGGGACATTGGGGCACTTCTTCTTTTCCTGTGGGACGATTGGATTGATGTCTTGTCCGCCGGTTGGATGCGCTGCGATTGTTGCTGTTGGAATCTGTGCCTTGTCGTTACCCTGTACTACTGAGTAAATACGGTTTCGTAAATTGAAATGATCTTTCGCATCTGTGCTATTTTTCGGTATTGCGATCCGAACTTTCAGATCATAGCGGGTAATTACGTACTGGTCCATGGGCAGTACTTTTGGGGTACATATTTCATACACGGTATTGACACTATGCTATAAGAAAGTAGGGGCAGTGTGTGTGATTTTAAGCCATATACAAGTAGAACTAACCGCACTCACTACTGCATATCCTTAAATTTATCCAAGTATAAATATAATTAGAATCTGTCCAAGGGTGCTGCCGAATATGCAACCTAATATAAACTTAGAACAAAGATAAGGATAAAATAGTAGAACCAGGAAACTGCTGAAGGATTAAAAAATAAATCTTTTAATTAAATTACATTAAACATTTAGACGAATATCTTAGAAATTGAAGACATATTGTAACATATAAACAGCCCTTGAAATATATAAAACATGAATGTCATATCTTTAAACAATGTAACAAATTGCAGTCGATACATAGAATGTTGCTACACTGTGTAGCAACATTCTATGTATCCACTGCAATTTGTTACATTGTTTAAAGATGCCCTATTTTATCCAAGGTGTATTTGCGCCAGAAGCAACCTAAGCCTGAATTATAAGACACTGTTCTTTGGATTTATAGATCAACTATGTCTGGCTATTATTTCTTTTCCTGTGATTTTAAGCCATAAGTGTGATGGTATGGGCAGCAGTGGCGCACCCAGGGGGGTTTCTGGGCAAATTAAAAAATGAAAAAACATTCAAAAGGGGGCGTGGTCTCAGGGGTACCAGGTGGCTTAGCGGCAATCTGATCTGGACTGACAAGGAGGAAGATGGTCCTGGCCTGTGCTGCATTAGGAAAGCAGGTGGGAATGGTGAATGGATCACTAAATACAACAGTGCTTATGCACTGACACAGGCTCTATACATTGTGTAATGTTCTCGTACTCTACTAATGCATTGTATGCTGCTATTACCATTAGATCTGTTCCTTCAATATGAAACTACTATTTTACTGTGTGAAAGAAGTAACTTATAAATCACCTATAAAAAAAAAATTCAGAACAGGACCTGTTACAGCCAATAACCAAAGCAATTCCTTAATGTAGAATTTTTATTATTTTAAAATCTATATTATAACATCCTGCTTTCACAGAGAACCTTACTGGACGTCTTACATGTCCTGGCAGTCAGATAGTACGACCGTATTATCAGTGTTGTCATTTTACATATGTTTTATATTTTAACAGTGCATCATATTAAGTAGCTCTTCACAATTTTACACATATCAAGCTCTGCCGCGCTGTTCGTGACAATAAGTATATATGCAACTGAGAAGGCTGCGAGTAAAAACACTTCATTGTTGCAACACTTCTGTCTATACATTTTTAAGTTTAAACCATTATAAATGTGCCCATATTATCTAAGAAAGCAAGACAGATTAGTAAAAAAGGCCTGTCAGATTTACATGTAACACTTGCCATGGTGAAGGGATCCTGATGATTCCTTCGCCGTCAACCATAAGCTCTGAGGGGAAGAGTGATTGAACAGGTCATATACAGATTCGGGTAAACAGCTGGGGGGTAAAGAAAAAGAATTTGGGGAAGGAGGAGATGAAGAATAAGCAAATGCTGCCACCTCAGAGGAAAGAGGAGAGAGTTAAGCAGGAAAGAGGATGTTGGGAGAGGATAGCTGGGAAAGAAAAAAGAGAGAAAAGGGAGCTGAATAAAAAGGTAGATGGGGAAAATGAAGGAGAGATGTGGAGGGATAAGGGAAAAGGGTACTATCTGCCATGCTTGGGGTTGTGAGCTTGGCAAAGGACAGGATATGAGGAGGTGGGAAGGTTTGCAGTGCCACCAGAGAAGGAGGAGCTGCTTTTTCATCCATGGCTAGTGGAGAGACAGACGGTGCACAGAAGGTAGAGGCAGATGGTGCAGAGGTGGCTGCTTCAGCGTCGATAAGTAAAAAATCCTACAAAAAAAAAAAAAAGACAAAGGATAAGAAAAAAAAAAAAAAAGACAAAGGATAAGATTAGTTGTGTGTGCTATGAAAAATCTTTTTTAACCTAAATAAAAAGTTTAGTTTTTTTTTAAATGCAAAAAAAGAGCACTTATTAAACAGATTACCACAGGTGATTACTTTTGTCTCCGAATTTGACGACGAAGGTCTTGCAGGAGGTCAGGCTGGCGTCAATGCAAATCACTCCAGTGCTGCTTTAGCTGGGCTACACTCTTCAATCTCCCCACTAAACGTTGAATCCTAGATTGAACTTTCAGGTATTCAAAGCGAATGTTAGGTTCTTGTTTTGTCTGGGGCCCAGGGCATCCTTCAGACGAATGAGGAATGCAGTTCTGCTCGGTTGAATCTCCTGTCACAGGGCATTTTAAATCAAATGATTTTTATTGAACATTTCAAGGTCAGCAATACATCCACCATTGTACATAGACATTGCACATTAACAGAGATCATTAGCAACAAGAAAACCCCGTACAGTATATTTAAGCATCATACTATATGTGTGTCCTTGGGTCTAGCTTCCAGTCGTCAGTTAACCTACAGGGTATCCTACAGGGTTACCCAGCACGGACAGATCCACATGGTCAATTATTTAATAACAAGTGCTACACATCGGGTGAGAAACCCCCATAGTAGGCTGAATCCAACCAGCCATCCCAAATTTTATTACATTTCTAAGGGCATCCCTTGCTTTTATAAGTAAACTGTTCTTGAGATAATGATGCGTTTACCAGTCTAAGCCAGTCACTAAACAAGGGGGGGCTGGGGCGTACTAAGTCCTTGCAATACAAACTTTAGCCCACACGCAGAGAAATTTAACATAGGTTTGTTTATAGAGTGTAAACTGATCCTCCAGTCCCACACCAACACAATGTAAAATGATCCTCCAGTCCCACACCAAATATACACAATTTGGGATCACTGCCCGGAAGGACCACACCCGTGACACCTATACAGTTGATAACTTTACCCCAAAACCGCTGCACCTTTGGACAAGACCAGAGCATATGCATAAAATGAGCACCCAGCTCCCCACATTTGGGGCAGGCACTAGAATGTGAAGCATTAATCTTAGATAATCAGACTGGTGTGAGGTAGATCCTATGAATAATATATATTTGAATCTGTTGAAATTTGATGCTAACTGTAAGCCCCTGAGAGCTACTCAGAACCCCCTCCCATTCTTCATCATCAAGTGGGCCTACGTCAATCTCCCACTGCATATGCAGACGATCCAGTGATGTCTCAGGTTTAGCCATGGCCAGAGCAGAATAAATTTTAGAGATTACATGTTCTTCACCAATTTCTAGTATCAATGATCTGGCCAAAGAGACAATTAAAGGGGGAAGTGTACGTTCAAATTGAGTCTGAATCACATGTTGCAACTTTAAATAGTCAAACCACACCCAAGCTCCTCCTGTAATTGTGAAAAGGTCTTGAGAGCGGATTCCGGCATTATTTGATAAAAAGTATCCACCTCTCTCTTATGCCATACCTCTGAACCCTCAAAACTCTTAAGGACATTAAAACTAGAGTTATGCCAGAGCGAGGTAGCAGGATCCACTCCACTAACCTGAAACAAAACATGCGTCCAGCCCCACACCCTCTGAGCCTGTAGAATGAGAGGTGCAGAATTACGAGGGTAAGGACCCGCCAGTAAGGTCTGCGAAGGCATGTGGCTAAACCCCGCCTGTCCAACCAGAGTCCAATGCAGATCAAGTGAGAGAGTTGAGCAGCATAATAGTAAAAAAGAAGATCTGGGAGGGCCATACCATATCTAGATCTGCAAAGATTTTCTCTGCTAATTCTGGCCCGTTTATTTCTCCACACAAAGGAGATGAATAATGAATGTAACTTATGAAAGATTTTATTTTTGATCGGAACAGGGGATTGAAGGAGTACATATAACAATTTGGGTTGGACAATCATTTTAAGCAGGTTAACCCTACCCAACACTGTAAGGGGTAGTTTACTCCAAATTTTCATCTTGGCCTCTAATATAGTGATAAGGGGTGATAGATTAAGGGAGGAAAACTCTGACATGTCATTGGATATAAGAATACCTAAGTATTTAAATTGTGAGGTCCATTTTAAAGGACAGGCTGCCAAGGGAGATATCGGGAACTGACCTCTCATAGGCATTATATAAGATTTGTCCCAATTAATCAGAAGGTGAGAGAATATGCCAAATGTATTTAACAGGTGGAGCAGAGCCACAATAGACCCCTGAGTATCTGAGAGAAACAATAGATTGTCAGCATAGAGGGCAATCTTTTCCTCCGTCTCCCCAACAACAACTCCCTTAATCATGGGCTAAGCTCTTATAGAACAGGCAAGGGGTTCCATCGCCAGCACAAACAGAGTTGGGGATAATGGGCACCCCTGTCTTGTCCCCCTACCCAGCTCAAAACTGTCAGATATAAACCCATTGATAGAAACCCTGGCCAGAGGTGCAGAATAAAGTATCCTAACCCAGCTAATAAATTGGGGACCCAGTTCCATTCTTTCCATCACCACCCAAGGGTAGCGCCATTCTATTGAGTCTAACGCTTTTGCAGCATCCAGAGAGGCCACCGCCTCCTCTGACCCCTCCGAGTGCCGCAACTGCAGATGGGTAAATAATCGCCTCAAATTGATGGATGTGTATTTTTTGGGCATAAAACCGGTCTGGTCTGGGTGTATCAATTCCTCCACAACCATAGTGAGTCTAGAGGCAAGGATTTTGGCAAATATCTTGATATCAGTGGTAAGAAAATAGGCCTGTATGCATTTACAGATAATGGGTCCTTTCCTGGCTTCAATATTACAATTATGAGGGCCTCCCGCATGGATGCAGGGAGGGAGCCTCCATCCCAAAATTGACTAAATAGGTCATACAATCTGGGTAAGAAAAAGTCTCTCTGAGATTTGTACACTTCCATGGGAATCCCATCCAGTCCAGGTGCCTTTTTGCTTGGAAAGGAGTTTAATGCGGTCTCTATTTCATCTATCTCTATGGGAGAATTAAGAAGGGATCGACTATCATCAGATAACTTGGGCAGGGGAATACCGTCCAAGAAGTCTGCAAGTTCAGCAGAACCATAAGTCACCCTTGAGGTGTATACTGTTTTAAAGTGAGTAAAGAATACTTGGGCTATATCAGGGACTGTTCGCTGCAACCCACCCTCTGTGTCTGAACATTAACATTTTTACATTAAGGACATGCTCAAAGATTTCTATGTGGATCAGCGGTTGTATGGTATTCTGATTCCCACAGGGAGACTTAAGGTTGATCTATTGCAGTGTAAGTGCTGCAAACTTATCTCATGAGAGGGCAGTGACATGGGACTATCAGACTTCTGTGCGTATTCCTTGGGGTCTGGATCTGATCCCATGTTATTCTTCTAATAACAAAAAGCTATACCTTTTCATAAATAAATATCCATTTTTTTTAACAGTATTATAATGAATGATATTTTTATTTTTACTGTTGTAAATGATGCAAATAAATACAGACCCATTTATGTTACAGTAACACTAAATATTCAAAAGCTAATTACTCATTGTTGACCATTATGGGTCCATGGCATACGCAATGTTGGTCATTTCAGATGTTGAGAAACTATAAGACCCAGTATGCTCCAATGGCAAAGCATGATGTGACTTGTAGTTTCACAATTCCTTGAGTGGCACAGATATCCTTTGCCTTACAGATGTATCTTTCCAGGGTATTAGCCCCAGCCTGAGCTCCTTTATGGCAGGATCTTTTCAGTTGGTGCTGCATTCGTTTATCAAAAAGAGTGTGGAGTGGAGGCTCCATCAATCCCCTTCATGCTCCCCCCTGTGATGCCACTAGCTGAAGGGCCCTTTGATGTGTGGGACCCTTGGGCACTAGCCCAAACTGCCCAGTGGAAAAGACGGCCCTGGTTTGGATCATGCCATCACGGTACAAAGTACCTACCACTACCACGAGTGTCACCTGCTCAGGACTATCACCATCTACCCGCATTAAGAGTTTTAGTGGATCTGCTATGTGGCCATCATAGGTACTGACCGAGGGTATAAATATGACCCAGTGACAGTAGAATATTATTACTGTTTTGCGTCCCGCCAATGAATTTATTTTGGCTATGACCCCCCCTCCAGGATTAAAAGCTTACAAGACTGGATCCCAGCAGAGCAGGTAAGTAGTTTTTTTTTAAATTATTTTTATGTTTTTTGGTTTTTTTTAACAAATGGTCCGGATGGCCCTAAATTTTTTCTTATAGCTATGGGGGACATTAAGTCGCACGACGAGCCCTGGAATGGCAGGGAATGCTGGTGCTTGTAGCACTACAAGCATCAGCATGCCCTGTAGTGCCGATATTATTTATCTTTTTTATTTATAGCGGTAGGGGTAGGGGGTTATAAATGTAAATGTACATGTGTTTTTTTTAAACAGTTTTTTTTTTACATTTTTTACTATCGGTGACCTGTTCCTTACGCTTACACCATGCTGTGGGATGCAAACACAGACGGGTGGGCTCACTTGCGCCCATCTCTCTGTGCGTGCTCCCATTGCGAGCATGCACAATGCTAATTTTGGCTGCGCTTCCATCTGTAAAAAAGACAGAAGCGCAGCACTGAATCTGGGCCAATGTCTACAAATTAAAATAGGACAATTAAACTAATTAATTGGATCATTCTCAAAATACTCTGCTAATGAAGACCTAATAAAACAATTAAACTGTGTATTTTGTGTATACTTGCATATCTGTGAATGCTGGGTAACTTTAAGAAACTTTACTGGCCGTGTAATTCTAATCTAGGTAATATATCCGTTCTTAAAAGTATGCACATCAGAGTTCTGTCCATACAGAACACTCCTGTGATTGGGGTATGGTTAACTGCTTTTTGATATCTTCTCTAGATTGATCTGCCGAATCTCTGTTATGTGTATATTTACGTATGAATGCACTTACGCACTGTAGGAGATGAGGGGAGGACAGACCTCCCAAGTGTCCCGAATCCGGCGGGACAGTCCCGCAGCCTCACAACTTGTCCTGAGAGATCAGACAATGGAGGCTGGACATAAGGGGCAGACATTGAGGCTGGACATTAAAAGGGGCAGACAATGGAGGCTGGAAATAAGGGGCAGACATGGAGGTTGGACATAAGGGGCAGACAATGGAGGCTGGAAATTAGGGGCAGACATGGAGGCTGGACATAAGGGGCAGACAATAGAGGCTGGACATAAGGGGTAGACATGGAAGCTGGACATTAAAATGGGCAGACGTGGAAGCTGGACATTAAAAGAGGCAGAAAATGAGGACTGGGCATTACAAAGGGCAGACATGGAGCCTGGACAAATAATAAAGAGGCAGACATGGAGTCTGGACATTATAAGGGGCACACATGGAGGCTGGAATAATAATAAAGAGGCAGACATGGAGGCTGGACATTACAAGGGGCAGACATGGGGGCTGGACATTACAAAGGGCAGACACGGGGGCTGGACATTACAAGGGGCAGACATGTAGGCTGGACATTACAAGGAGCAGACATGGAGGCTGCACAAAAAATATAGAGGCAGATATGGAGGCTGGACATAACAATAATAAAAAGGGGCAGACATAGAGCTAGGACAAATAAAGGGGCAGATATGGAGGCTGGACATATGAATCTTGGACAAATAATAAGGGGCAGACATATGGATGACATATGGATGGCAGGCCTAATAATAAGAGGCAGACATATGGATGGTTGTTAAATAAAAGAGGCAGGCTCTAGACCCACTTTCCCAGGCACGCCCACTGGGTGGTACAAGAC
Source organism: Limnodynastes dumerilii (assembly GCA_011038615.1). Classification (NCBI taxonomy): domain Eukaryota; kingdom Metazoa; phylum Chordata; class Amphibia; order Anura; family Limnodynastidae; genus Limnodynastes; species Limnodynastes dumerilii. The sequence continues at coordinate 11,153 of WWET01005865.1, forward strand.
ACACGCCCTCTACCAAGCCGCAAAATATTGATTGTATATAAGGGCTTACTGTACAATTTACATACCTCCCTACAGAGCAGAACTACTTCCACTTCCTATCCTTTCCTGGCCCACCTTATGAATTTTTACCATAAGGGAATTCTGGATCCAGAATCAGCTCCAAAGTCTCACCCCTAGATCCAGACGGAGCACACTATCCATTATATGAAGAAAAAAAAAAAAAAGAGTAGAAAGCAATCAAACAAACAGACTGTGCTCGGGATCAGCATAATTTGTTTCCATAGTGAGTCAACTTCCTTGTCGACAGCCTTATCTATCTGTTAATAAATCAAGATTAATTAATTTATTTTATTGTTGTCTAAATAAGACCCTTTTAGATCTTTTTATAGGTCTTTGGGAATTAATTTATGCTGAATGGACTTTTAGATAATTAATATGTATTTTCTTATTATTGAATACCCTTGCACGCATACACATGTAGCATATGTTCATTAATTGTACATTTTAACTCTTTAAATAAATAATCTTAACTATGAGACATAGGACCAGAGTTAGACTGCAGATATCAGATCCTTGCTGTTCCCAGCCTTCTGTATGAGCACATAGGAAGCCACACTCTTAGTATGCAGGTATGTTCTAAAGACAGGATCCTACCTTAAGAGCTCCAATCTACCCTCACCTAAAATGGGGAGAAATAATTTTCAAACTTTGCCAGTGTGGGTCCCCCTGTTGGAGCTCCTATCCCTTCAGCAAGCTCTTTCTAAATTTGTCTGGAGCAATAAACCTCTAGTACTCTAAAACTCTAAATCCTTAAAAGGCTGACACGGGGAGGGGGTTCCATGTTTTTAAACTCTATTATTGATCTGCTCACCTTAGCCAGATAGCAGCCTTCCTTGGTATTCTCAATCTCTCCTTTTAATGGGGTCTCTATAGATGGGCAGCCTTAATATCTGCCATCCGATTGCCAACTACAAGATTTATTCTGTCTTTGTGGGAATGTTGCAACACACCTGGCCAACCCTGCCATCCCCCTTTTAATCCTTCCTCTCTGGAATAACCCAGATTTTCTTGACCCTTTTCTCTACGGTGGTTCTCCTCTGGTGTTTGGTTCTTTGTCGTAAACTTATGTCTTACACTGGAGGTGGGTCACAGATATCAGAGGGAGTGGGAGAGAGACCTTGTCTCCCCCAGAGGAGGACTCCTGGGATGCTATCAGAGAAGAAGTAGCCACTTGTTCCATATTTACTTTAATCAAAGAAAAGACCTGTAAACTATACTTTAGATGGTATCTTACCACAGAAAAACTGGCTAAAATGTGCCTAATCGTGATCTCACTCTGCTGTTGTGAATGTGGTCAACTGTGCACCTTTTTCCATATTTGGTGGACCTTTCCTGAAATCTCCTCCTTCTGGGATGAGGTTATGACTCTCTTATCCTTCCTTCTCTCAGCAGAGGTTCACAAGTGCCCCTGGGTCTTCCTTGTCTGCCTCCCCTTAGAGAACTTAGATAGTCCAGTAAGAAATTACCCATATTCTCTGCAAAATGATTGGTGGACAAAAATTGGAAACAGTCCCCACCCCCCAGCATCCTCACCCTTAAATTTACAACATGACTCATAGCCCATATGCAAAGAATCACTCACCACCTTCATGATAAGGAAGTTTAACCAGATCTGGGCCCCATGGCTTCTTCAGCAATAATGAACTCTCACAGCTGGATCATACACTGCTTAACCCCCTTGGTCACTAGCCTTTCTACTTCTCCTCATACTCCTGTTCCCCCTCCTAGGTGATGACCACTCCCCCTTCTCCCATTCACAATGGACCCCTACATCAAACTCTATCTTGCCAACCTGTACCATATTGCATTTTTACCATGTATTTGGTATCATGGTTGTATTTATATTATCCTTCTGTAATAAATGATGGGTCCACTTCTAAATATCCTGTATCCTTATTCCTGTGTATATTCATGCCTTAAACTTAACTTCTCCACAAGAACAAGCTGTTGGAAGGGACGCATGCACGGATGGAAGAGCCTAACCCTGCTCATACTGTACAATTGAAATGCCTTCAATGTCCAATTTGCGTATATTCAATTGGTGTACGGATGCATGCCCTGTCATTCAGAATTTTGATTGTGCGGAATAGCGTTCCATACACAGAAATCCGCTGTGGAACATATGCTGTGTGCATGCTGTTAGCTTACCGGCGTTCTGTCACTCTGGCAGTGACATCATCGTGCTCCAGCAGTTATCTGGTCGCATAGACACCATTGCAGCTGCTGTTACCACCCCTCCGGCTTCCCAGCCTGCACCTGCAGCTGTTCGACCTATCGCAGAACTAGCTACCAGACTGCGACTACCGACTCCAGACAAATTCTCAGGTGATCCCAAAACCTGTAGAGGCTCCATACAGTTCGAACTTTCTCCAAGTGACTTTCCTACTGATCGTTCCAAGGTGCCTTTATTATATCACTCCTGTCTGACCAAGCCCTGGCCTGGCCATCACCACACTAGGAACGTCAAGACCAGGTGATCAGAGACTACTCTGCTTTCTTAGATTCATTCCGGAAAACTTTTGATGAGCCTGGAAGAGCTTCATCTGCGGCCACCATCCTTCTCCAGCTGCGCCAAGGTGCTTCCACCGTGGGTCAGTATGCCATATCATTCCGCATACTGGCTTCTGAGCTCAATTGGAATGAAGAGGCCCTTACTGCAACCTTCTGGCAAGGCCTGGCAGACCGGGTTAAAGATGAGCTGGCTGCTTGAGAACTTCCTGGGACCCTAGACGCCTTGATTTCACTGACCAATCGGATTGACATCCGGTACCAGAGAGAAAGCTTGTGACCACAAGGTCTTTCCTCATTTGGCCCCCCGCTTCCAGCATCCTCTTGTGCAGCCATCGGTCTTGCCTCCTCCAACACCTACTAAGCAGCCTATGCAACTGGGCCATTTTCACCTGTCCCCCCAAGAACTGCAGAGATGCTGACAGGAGAACCTTTGTATGTACTGTGCTGATCCCGGACATTTCCGTGCCTCCTGCCGAAATCGTTCGGGAAACGCATGTTCCTAGTTGCTTCTAGGTAGCGACAACTAGGATCAGCCTTACAGCTCCCTGTATCCTCTGAAGACCTTAATTAGCTTCTATGCATGTCCGTAACCTTGGTTCACGGTAAAAAGTCTCTGGTGCTAATGGCTTTTGTGGACTCTGGGGCTGCAGTAAACTTTTTGTCTGCTAAAGTCGTGGCAAAATTAGCTATACCCACCAAGTCTCTGGAAAAACCCTTGATCCTTTCTGCAATTGACGATAGTCAGATAGGCTCGACTCCATTACAATCCAGCACGATCTCGGTTCAGCTACAAGTAGGCGCACTTCATTCAGAGTCTATTTCCTTTTTGGTGCTGCCTTCAGCAATCCGTCCAATAGTCCTGGGGCTACCCTGGCTGAGGCTGCACTCTCCCACCATTGACTGGAATACTTTGCAAATTCTATACTGGGGTGGCAATTGTCTTAAGTCATGTCTACGTCAACTCACTCCTGTGTCTGCGGTACCAGTGGCTGGTGCCAACCCTGAAGTCGCCACCTAGGACAGTCTCACCAGTCCAGAATCCTCTGCCCAGGACAGTCCTTCCAGTCCATCGAACATGCTTCCAAACTTACAACCTCAGTATGCACAGTTTCCTGATGTGTTCTGCAAACGCAAGGTTGAAACCTTGCCACCTCATCGTATGTGGGACTGTCCCATTGAACTTTTGCCCAGCAAAACACCTCCACGGGGTCGCACCTACCCCTTGTCAGCACGCGGCTTCATTCGGAAGTCCTCATCTCCGGCCAGTGCAGGTTTCTTTTTTGCTAAAAAGAAGTCTGGTAATTTGCGCCCCTGCATTGACTACCGGGGTCTTAATGAAATCACTGTTAAAAATCAATATCCCTTACCGTTGATCTTTTGATCATGTCAAGGGGGCTACGGTGTACACTAAGTTGGACCTGCGTGGGGCTTATAATCTCATCAGGATCCGAGAGGGTGACGAGTGGAAGACCGCATTTAACACCAGGGACAGACACTATGAGTATCTCGTCATGCCTTTCGGACTATGTAGTGCTCCTGCTGTGTTTCAGAGCTTCATGAATGAAATCTTCCGGGACATCCTCTACATGTACACATGGTATGATGTCCTCATTTTCTCTCCTGACTTAGACACCCACAGGAATCAGGTTTCTGAAGTGCTATCCTGTCTCAGACAAAACGGTCTCTATGCTAAGCTGGAGAAGTGTAGCTTTCAACAGTCCCAGATGCCCTTCTTGGGTTACATCATCTTCAGCAAAGGCTTACCAATGGACCCTGACAAATTAAAGGCTATCCTAGAATGGCCCCAACCTTAAGGACTCAAGCCTACTTAGCGCTTCTTGGGCTTTGCAAACTACTGTCAGTTCATCAGAAATTACTCCCTGGTAGTGGCTCCCATCGTGGCACTTACTAAGCAAAATGCTAAGTCTCAGTCTGGCCCTCTGAGGCTATACAGGCTTTTGACGTCCTCAAGAAGGCTTTCACCTCAGCTCCTATTCTGAACCATCTGGATACTTCCAAGCCCTTCTTTCTTGAAGTAGATGCCACATCTTATGGTGCAGGTGCGGTTCTCTCACAATGGAACTCTGCTGGCAAGCTTCTGCCTTGTGGCTTTTTCTCTAGGAAGTTTTCCCCGGCGGAGAAGAACTATGGCATCGGAGACAAGGAGCTTTTGGCTATCACGTGGGCCCTGGAGGAATGGAGGTATCTCTTGGAGGGTGCCATTCATCCGGTCACTGTATACACTGACCATAAGAACTTACTGTACCTTAAGACAGCTGAGTGTTTAAATGACAGACAGGCCCATTGGTCCTTTTTCTTTTCCAGATTCCAGTTGGTGTTCACCTATTTCCCTGGAGCACAAAACAAAAAGGCAGATGCCTTCGCCCCGTCTGAAGCAGAGGATCAACGGCATGAAGGGCCTATTTTGGACCCCATATCTGTCATTCTAGCCCACTCTAATCTGGATCCACCTCCTGGAAAGACTTTTGTCGCAGAAAATCAGAGACTCCTTCAATGGGCTTACTGCACCCGCTTCTCTGGGCGTACCGGAGTCAAGAAAACTTTGGAGTTCCTGTCCTGTTCCTATTGGTGGCCTTCTCTTCGAAGAGATGTAGAGGAATTTGTTTCTTCCTGCTCCATTTGTGCACAGTCCAAGACTCCTCGAATAAAGCCTGCCGGTCCGCTCATGCCACTTCCGAATCCTGATCTGCTATGGTCCCACATCAGTATGGACTTCATCACAGATCTTCCGCTATCCAAGGGATGTAATACCCTCTGGGTCATGGTGGACCACTTCTCTCGAGCCGCTCACTTCATCCTATTAAAAGGTCTACCCTCAGCTTCTGCATTAGCTCATCTCTTCATCAAAGAGATCTTCCGCCTTCATGGTTGTCCCTCAGAAATCGTGTCAGACCGTGGCACTCAATTTGTTTCATGTTTCTCAAGGGCATTCTGCCAAGCCATTGGTGTGAAGTTAAATTGCTCTTCAGCATACCATCCCCAATCTAATGGACTCACAGAGTGTACCAACCAAGAGCTCGAGAAGTTTTTGAGAACTTGCATCTCTGTTAATCAAGATGACCGGGTAGACCTGCTTCCCTGGGTAAAGTTTGCGCATAACAATGCTGTTCACGAGTCCTCTTCCTTTTCCCCATTCTTTGTAATGTATGGGCAGCATCCAAAGACCCCCACTTTAAAGGATGTTCCACCTCAGAGCATCC
>WWET01005865.1:16971-30405 GCA_011038615.1 Limnodynastes dumerilii
CTGCTGTTGACTCCACTCTTTAATCATTTACTGAGATCTGGACACGGGTAAGGCAAAATTTAGATCTGGCCTCTCCGCAAATGAAAAAGGCAGCTGATAAAAGGAGAAGGTCTACACCTCCATATTCTCCTGGGGAAAAAGTCTGGCTCACAACTCGTCACCTTCGTCTTAAGGTCTCCACCTAAGATATTGGAAGTAATTAATCCAGTGGACGTCAGACTTCAGCTGCCCCCAGCTCTTCGAATTCCCAATGTGTTCCACATATCCCTTCTAAAGCCTCTGGTGATCAACCGCTTTACAACTATCCATAAGCCTCCTGCACCTGTCGTCATGCAAGACCAGACTGAATATGAGGTCAGCCACATCTTGGATTCTCGCAACTCCAGAGGTTCCCTGTAGTATCTTGTTCACTGGAAGGGATATGGTCCTGAAGAACGCTCCTGGGTCAAAGCCTCGGATCTTCAAGCTCCTCGGCTTATTAAAGCCTTCCATCGGAAGTTCCCCTCCAAACCTCATTAGGGTGTCAGGAGTCTACCCTTTAGGGAGGGGGTAATGTCACGTTTCCTCTAGTTTCTACTCATTGCACATTATCTTTGTTTACTTTCTGCCTGTCACATGATTCCTTCTGCCTCTGCACTTCCTGGTTCTCTCCCTGCTATCTCTCAGGTGCTGGTGATTACCTTGCTTGATTCCTTTCCACCTGGTGTACTTAAGGCTTTCTCAGACAGCACTCTGGTGTCAGAGCAACATCTATCCTTCCTGCTGTTATTATCCTGAGCTTGCTCTTGTGCTCTGGCTCCCTGAATCCTGCATATCTTTCACTGTCTGGTTCCTGGTTCCCTCTGTGTTCGTGTTCCTGTTCTCCAGTTCCAGCTGGCTTCAGCCCTGTCATTATTCCTGCTACCTGTACCACTGCTCCCAGAATACCTGCCTCATTACAACCTGTGCTACCTGCAGCACTGCTCCCAGCATACTTGCCTCATTGAAAACCTGTGCTCCCACTCACTGCAGCTACTACTGCTGACCTTGGACCTCGCCTACCATCTCAGTGCCTGGCATGGTCCGGCGTGATCCACTTCTGGGCCGGTGCTGAGCTCAGTGAGTGACAGCAACAAAGCTTCCCATCCAACCAGATGGAGCTTGAGAGGTGCTGCAAAGAGGAATGTGCAAAAGTGCCCAAAGATAGGTGTGTCAAGCTTGTGGCATCAAAAAGACTTAAGGCTGTAATTGCTGCGAAAGGTGCATCAACAAAGTATTGAGAAACTGTGAATGCTTATGTACATGTGATTTCTTGTTTTTTTAATTTTTTTAAATAAATTAGCAAAAATCTCCCAAAAACTTTTTTAATGTTGTCATTATGGAGTTATCATGGATGGATTTGGGCGGGTATCTGCTCTGGGTTCCCGGGGACGTGATAGTGGTGATTCAGCGAGGTAGCGGAAACTTGGAGCCTTAATATAGGTTTTGATCATGAGTCAGTGGGCAAAGGAATTCAAGCTTGATGTGGCTTGGACCAGGACTGGAACTAGAGCAAGACTTGACTGAACCTGGACTGGCCAGGAGTATAACTGGAACAAGGCTTGACTGAACCTGGGCTGAGCCAGGAGTGGAACTGGAGGCAAGACTTGACTTGGGGTGGACCAGGTGGCTTGAACTGGAACAGAATTAGACTTGACCAGGGCTAGACCATGTGGCATGAACTGGAATGGGATTTAGACTTGACTTGGGTTGCCCCAGGTGGCTTGAACTAGAACAGGATTGACAGTCTGCAGATAGCTGAGGTCTTGAGGCTAGAGCAATACTCTGCAGGCTGTTGAACAAGATGAACAGTCTGTAACAGCAAAGGTCTTGAAGCTGGAGCAATACTCAGCAGGCTGTTGAACAAGATAGACAGTTTGTAACAGCAGAGGTCTTGAAGATGGAGCAATATACTGCAGTCTGTTCTCTGCTGGCAATCAGGCTGATTGGTGCAGCTGAGCAGGCAGGTTGCAAGAATAAGAGTTCTCACAAGAAGCAAGACAGGAACAAGGCACCCTGAGTGAACAAGTTGTTCTGGCACTGAGGACTCAGTGACCTGGGTTTAAATAGAGCGTCCCTGACCTGGATTGGACAGATAGATCATGTGCTTCTTCTGGCTTGCTGCTGCAGATCATGTGCTTCTCCTAGCTTGCTTCTGGTTGGTTGCTGTGCACAGATCCAAGATGGCAGCGCCCATGCACTGGAGGACAGCAGCGTTTGATACCAGCAATATACAGGGAAGCATGCGGTGGACATCATGGATGGTGCTGCCACTACTGAGAATGGCATCTCCCTGGAGGCAGAGAGCGGGCACACCTTGACGTGGTAAGTCCTGCGTTTTGTGACAGGGGTATTGTGTGTAGAATTTTGATGTAAAAAATGAATTTATTTCATTTTGTAATAAGGCTGTAACATATAAAATGCGTAAAAAGTCAACTGCTGTGAATTATTTCCAGATGCACTGTATTTAATAAATTTGCACTGTTATTTAGGTTTTTCACAAAGCATAGCGTTGCAGTAAAAACACTACAGTACGATAGTCTGCACAGGCATTTGTATTGCTGGGAAGAGAATGTGTCTGCAGAATATATCCACATTGAACTTGACTGTTATGTGTTTTTATGCAACCTTCCATTCTTGTGTACTAACCCATAGTGCAGGTGCGTTTGCCTCTGTCTCTTAAACTTACCATTTTTCACATGCTGTTTTCCTATACTCAGAATGCCTTTTTTATTACATCTGGATCAGGCCCATAAAGGGTGATTGGTTTGTACACAACCACAGTTATGAAAAAGATGAATGTAATTATTGAAGACTAGTTAGGTGATGATTTAGGAAACAGGATGCATTATCCATTAGGTTAATAGGAGTAGAACTGTGGCTCTAGTAGGATCAAAAGAGACAGATGCAGAGAAGTCAGTATAGTAGGACAAAGTATATATGAGTCTGCTAATGTATTAGTATAACGTACTGTGACCTTATAAAATCTCCTGCATGTTCTGTGTATGCTATAGAGCTAGGTCCTTATGACTACAGTTATTTAGGAAGCATGGGTCTGATCCAGACTTAATAACGACATCTAACTTACTCATGTGGCATGCGTAAATCTGGCTGTGGGAACACACATGCGCATGGCAGATGTCACGCATCGTAACTCTGATCATACTTAACTTGTGCGTAACTCCATACGACAGGGAATGACATCCCTACTCAAGGCGATTATACGCATTGTACAGTATGTGCTGGATTAGGCACCTACGTACGTCAAGGCATTACATACAACCAAAAATACGCAAGGAAAACTTAAGTCAGGATTCTGAATACGTAAATCAGATAAGTTAAATACTTGCAAGTGAAGTGCCGGGGGTGCATTATATTTAGTAGTGCATAACTTGGGCATGCTGTCTGGATCAGGCCCCATGTATTCATTATCTTAAAGGGAGTGATTTAGCTATTATCTGTAATAAAGAATGAAGAAACAAGGGCGCTTAAGGATTCTATCTAAAATATAAGCAGCTCTACCTCACAGAGGGATACCACCGATTCCCTCAACATAGGCAAACAAATATAAAAAGAAGTGGGAAAGCGCTAAAAAGGAGTCTACCTATCTATCTAAACACAGGCTGGATGGAAACAGACACCTTCCCTACGCGTTTGAATCCCATGGATTCTTTCTCAAGTCAAAAGATCGAAACGCGTCTGTGAGGTGTCTGCTTCCTTCCAGCCTGTGTCCTCCAGCTGCATACACTTTCTGTCTCACAGCACCGTTCATTGTGTCTAATACCCGGGTCCATTCATCTTGTGCAGGACGGTGCTGCAACAGTGGGTAGTTGAAGTGGCTCTGAGCTGATTTTAGAAGAAGTTTTATTGTTTTAATAATTGTTGTTAATAAATATCATTTCTCCTTGTATCCACTGTGGTTGGGTTCCTTTGATCGGACGGCGGCGAGCACTGAAGCCGTGTGGCGAGCGGGGGTTTCCCCCTCCGACACTACAGGAGATTCTGTTTACACGTCTCCCTAGCAATAGCTGGCACGAACTCTACCTATCTGCACATGGAGGAGTTTGAGCGTAGGTAGGATATTGAGCCTCGTGGAGCTGTTTTCATTTCATGCCCACAAAACATACATAGCCAAATGTGTGTGATGACAAGTGATGCAATCTAGACATAAACTATATTATGTTTATAAGACAATGTAGGATTTTCTAGTACTGTGTCAAGACAATTCCCCCCATAATTTACAAGGGATTTTCTGTAAAGAAAAATATGCAATTGTGCCTGTCATGACTCTTACCTCACCTGAGTCTGCGTGACTTACAGTATGTGTGTCACAGCTGCCGCTGCTATGTGCAGATGGCCAGCTGATTCAGTGTGGGTCCCTGCTTTGGACGATTCAGCTGCCGCTGCAATGTGCAGACGGCTATCTGATTCCTTACCTTCGCTCCCTGCTCTGGCGCACTCTGTGGTTGCTTCCCCGGCCGACGGCGTCATAGCAACCAGCTACACGTCTCTCTCAGGCGCACGCTCCACGTTGTGTAGATCCATTGGATAGTATTTCTGTCAGTTTAGGAAGCACCTCCTTCCCTTTCAGGGAATCTGATGTAGTAACCAATCACTCTCTCACTACCCTTATTTAAACCCCACTCTGTCACTTCCTAGGCGCCGGTTATAGCTCTGCCTGTCAGTTCTGTGACCTTCTTTTTCTCTCGTGTGCCTAGTGCTTTGCCTTGTGCTTGCCTAGTGACCTGACCGTTGTTTGACCACTTACCTTGCTCAGTCCTTGCCTTGATTTCCCCTGGTTCTCCCTCCTTATTGTGCCTACCTACCTTACATACCTAACCTTTCCTGGAGTGTTTGTACTTGTTAATGCCAATTCCATCCCCACCATCAGGGGCTCTGGTGAAAACCACCTGGTAGCAAAGTTTCCGTGCCCTGGAAGTTGACTTCACTATTGTTTCTCTGCTGTCCTTCGGCCACACCGGTCCTCGACCCAGGTAATTCCAGTGTGCCGAAATCCTCGTCTTATCTCTTTTACCTCAAGGTCACTCCGGTTCTTGAATCAGGTAATTCCGGTTTACCGTAACAGTGTGTAATAAAGGGTTAGCCTGGAGGTGGGCACTTCTCCATTTAATTTTCCTTAAATGGAGTCCATTGTCTCCCTGCCTGCCCTTCTGCCAGCTGTCTCCCCGCCGGACTGCACCCCCCAGCTGCAGAGCTGGCCATGCAATGCACAGACGCCGGCAGCTCTCTTCACAAGATGCCAGCGTGACCTAAATCAGCAGAGCACGTGCCACAGAGGAGAGAGCAGGAAGTAAGAAGACTGCAAAGGTAAGAGATTATGGAGGGTAGTTAGGGAATGGGGATTTAACTACCATGGAGGGGGCACACATAGAGGCAGCATCAAAAAGGCTGAATGGACACAAAGAGGGGCAATAATGTTAGGTGGACCGTGGACACAATGAGAGGCAATAAGGCTGGGTGGATACAAAGAGGGCAAAAATACTAATTGGAAACACTAGGAAGGGACAAGGCTAGGGCTAGTTGGATATACAGAAGGAGGTGGTGTAAGGCTAACTGGACACAAAGAGGGGGCAATAAGACTGGTTGGACACTACAGGAGGGGGCTGACTGGAAAAAAATTAATAAGGGTGATAATAAGGCTGGATGGACACAGAAGGTGGGGCAATAAGCCTGGTTGGATAAACAGAAAAAAAGGCAAATAAGGATGACTAGACATAAATAAAGAGGGGGGAAATAAGGCTAGCTGGACACAGAAGGATGAAGTAACAAGGCTGAATTGACACAGAAGGAAGGGGCAATAAGGCTGGCTGGCACAGAAGGTGGGGCAATAATACTGGTTACACAAACAGAAAAAGGGGCCAAGGCTGACTGGACACAAATAAGGAGGGGGGAAATAAGGCTGGCTGGACACAGAAGGAGGGGGCAATAAGGCTAGATTGAGACAGAAAGAGGGGGCAATAACACTGGTTGGACACAGAAGGAAGGGGTAAAAAGGCTAATCGGACAAAAATTAAGAGGGGGAAATAAAGTTAGCTGGACACAGATTGAGGGGGCAGTAAGGCTTAATAAACACTGACGGAGGGCTCAATAAGGATGGCTGGACACAGAAGGTGGGGCAATAAGACTGGTTGGACAAACAGAAAAAGGGGCCAATAAGGCTGAATGGACAAAAATTGAGGTGGGCAATAAAGCTGAATGGACATAGAAAGAGGGGGCAATAAGGCTGCCTGCATACAGAAGCTGGGGCAATAAGGCTGGTTGAACACAGAAGAAGAGGGCAAATAAGGTTGACTTGGCACATATAAAGAGGGAGAAATAAGGCTGGCTGGACATAGAAGGAGGAGGCAATAAGACTGAATTGACACAGAAGGAGGGGGCAATAAGACTGGTTGGACGCAGAAGGTGGGGCAATAAGGCTGTTGGACAAACAGAAAAAGGGGCCAAGGCTGACTGGACACAAATAAAGAGGGGGAAATAAGACTGGTTGGACACAGAAGGAAGGGGCAATAAGGCTGGTTAGATACACAGAAGGAGGGAGTAGAAAGCTGACTGGACACAGAAGGAGGGGCAATAAGACTCACAGAAAAAAATAAAAGGGGCAAAAAGGCTGGCTGGACACATAGAAGAGAGGGCATTAAGGTTGACTGGTCACACAGAAAGAAGGGGCAATAAGGCTAACTGGACACACAAACAAGGAAGGGGCAATAAGGCTTATTGAACACACAAAAGTAAGAGGCAGAAAGGCTGACTAGTCCAACACAAACAAGGAAGGGGCAGAAAGGCTGACTGTGGAGACACACAGGAGGAGAGGAGAGATTGGATGGCTTTAGAGAGACTCTCATGGAGGGAAGATTAGACTACTGTAGAGGCACACACATAGAGAACAATATTGGATGGCTGTGGAGAAACAAACAGAAGACGGAGATAGAAAGGCTGGATGGAGGTATATTTAATATGGGTAGATTTCTATACTTCATTGGTTAATTCCTCATATGGGACCGGATCCAGATTTAAGATCGTCAGGTGCTTTACGCACGTCTCGCGTAATTTCCGACCCCCACGCACACGGAAAGCGCGCGGGGGTCTGGATCTGGTCCATAGTTTTAATTTCAGAAATGTGCTTTTCATGAATATAGCCCAGTAAAATGTTTTTTTTTTCTATTCTATATTTATTCTATTTCACATTAGTACATTGAAACTATTACTTTTATATTAATAGGTTTTTCCCTGTTCATAGGAATAAAGTTGCTATTTTCATAGACAAATCTGAATAGAAATAGTCCTGTGCCGCTTTACTTAACAAACAACATTTATATGGAGACCACACTGCTAATGACAATCTAAAACTATTATTGTATGGCAGTGACTAAATTATTACTAATAATTACTAAATTATGTGGTGATAACTAGAATGCAAAGTGTATTGTATGGTGACAACTAGGATGCAATGTGTATTGTATGGTTATATAAGGGTGCAGTGTGTATGGCAATAGCAAGGATATATTGTATGGCGCTAACTAGGATGAAGTTACTATTATATTAAGTGCTCCTTATTGTATGGTGATCAATTTCACTTTCAGCTGCTTTATTTTGCATTGCTGCTACACTTCTGATCTCTTGTCTCTGGGCGACTGGGTAGAACGTACGCCACTGGTCTCTGGTGAATCCATAAGAACACATAGACTTACTTAAGTAAGTGTAGAATCTATGGTCCTGATCCAGACCTATGCTCGTGTGCGCTTTTACAGCGATCGTAAGCGTTTAAACGGCTATTCGTACTTACTGCACATGCGCGGGACAGATGTTACGCTCTGAAATTCTGAGCGTATGAGTCGTGAGTGTATTAGCTGCGTATTAAGAATCGAGGGGGCGTGCCTGCTTTACGAAATCTGTAAATACGCACGAGGGCAGAGTGATACACTCTTTGCGTTAATACGATACGTACACAAGCATAGGTCTGGATCAGGCCCTATGTGCATATTTTACGATCAGTTAAACTGCGCATGCCCAGAACCCAAATATACTCACGGAAATTCTGGCCAATACACATACACGGACGTCTAACTTAGCACTGATGAACGCATCAGCACGTAACAAGTCCCACATGCGTGTCTAGAGGGACAAGACTCTTAATGCAAATGAGAAGCACACGGGCTAATATTGTACAGTATGGGCGTGACAACATAGTAAGGACTGATTCACAGGTAGGAGTGATATGCGGAAAGTAACATCCGCATGGGAAAAGTTAAGGTAGCCCTCGACCACTCGTAAGTAGAGGAACCATATTGTTTGCTGTGAGGCCATGTGTCTTCTCTTACTTAGCTCATCCCACACCTACTGCATTTTTGATCACTGGATTTGTGTTTATGTATTAAACAAGGCTCGTTTTTAAATCTTATGCTGATTTCACATTTTGTGCTAGACTTTAACCATTATTCTAAGTTTCCATTATTTGTGTATAGTTTGATAAGGTTTTTTTTGTAACTAATTATTATAACAAACACAATAACACTCAGGGGGACTGGTTAACTGGGTTACTTCTTTTCTGTGAATCAGTATTGCAGATTTTTCACATGCATGTGGCTATGAATATAATTGATATGCTACGTAAGAGATCAGTACACTACCCCCCGTACACATGATGAGTGGACCAGCACATCGTGTGTATACTGAATTCTATTTTCCAATGCAGAATTACATGTACTGCGCAAACACAGTACAAGTTGACAGGAAACTTATGCACTTCTGGATGCGGCACAGAATTATGAATCGAAAGTTAATAAGAAAATAAATCACAATGCACTATATAAAAATGATAACAAAATGATATACAAAATATTGCAAATGTTTTTTTTTATAAAATAAAGGGGGTTAAATGCAGAGAGTTCACTTATGCAAAGGATACCGTCTGTGCTGGGATTAGCAAGAGTTCTGGAACATTTCTCTCAATAAAGGATCCCAAGAGTTTAGGAAATTTATAATTTCACATCAACCTTATAACCCTGCTTCCCGCCCCCAGCAAACCCCTTATTTTCTTTGCTCCTAAAGGTCATTTGAGATCTGTGCGTTCACAAGGCTGATCTTTTAACCAGCATACATAGAATTTAGAAAGGTCTTCTGTTTTATAATCAGACTCATATGTGACAGTGGCAGGGGGAGAGTGGAGCGCAGCATGGGACCAAAGACCAGTGAAGGATCCAAAGCCAGAGTCGGAAATAAAAGAAAGAATTACCTGTAAGAAGATCCCGCAGTGCTGGAAGATGGCCAACAGGACACTGGAGCTGCTGCATGGGACAGGAAGGTACTTCAGGGACCAGCTGGAAACCAATCAGTGCTGATTGCCTGCTGGACGGGCAATCACATGACGTGGCCAGGTTGGATTTGGTCAGTGCAGTAAGCCAATCAGAGCTCACTGCTTCACAGCACCCAGGGTGTACTGCGGTACAGTGGTGAGCCAATCAGGGCTCGCCACATCACTGCTCACATCTACCTCCGCATTATGGTATTTAAACTGCCATTTAAATTGCCACATGGGCTGGAGTGAGCCGTTCCCGGTGGGAGACCAGAGTAGAAGGAGTCTGCAAGGGAACAGGTGCTCGGGCCCAGAGATCCAGATCGGCATAAAGCCTCCCTATTTGATCACCAGGGAAAAGCCTCCTCTCCCTCACTAGAACACCTGTTACAGCATACCGGAATTACCTGTGTGAAGAACCGGAGTGGCTGTGTGAGAGGAAAGGACGGGCAACACAACCAGGGCGCAGAGCCTAGCCGGACCTGGTCTTCGCTAGAGCCCCTAATGGTGGGGATAGACTAGAGCTGCAAGGAACCCGTCAGGTTGTGACCCCAGAGGGGCCACCCGGGAGATGAAAGAAGAACCAAGATGGAGTATGATAGGTAAGAGAAGACTAGAGCAGAAGAAGCGGGAGTAGGCAGATCAGAAGGATCTGACCGGCGACGGACCACGAGAAACAAGGAACGCTACAAACAGACAGAGGAGAGACACACAGAACAATACAATACGAATGGGACAAACTGGGACAAATACTCACACAATCACAGAAGATGCTGGGGACTCCCCGAGGGGAACAAACACATGCATACAGGTTAAATTAGGTAACAAGGGAAGGCTGGGACACGAAGGTGGGAGAGCGAGCAAGGCAGGAACCCGAGAGGACAACAGGATTGGAATAAGCAAGACAGTGGATGGGACACTCAGAGATCACTGGCACAGTGCACGAGGCAGAGGCACAGGAGAAATGCAAGAGCAGGTCACAGGCTGAACTAACAGATGCTATGACTGGCGTCTGCTGAAGGATAGTGAGGGCTTGAAATAGAGGCTGCTGTTCTGTGATTGGTCCAGCATATGGAGGGAACCTTGTAGCCATGGAGATTGGGGCAACAACCAACCCGATCCTGACACGTGAGACGTGCACCTAACGGAGCGACAGCGGCGGCGCCCACGTGGGTTTTGTTTACTTTCCGAACAGCGTGTCTGTGATCAGAAAAAACACCGGACAAGTGGCGAGCCAACTCAGCAGCAGCGGAATCAACCTGGGGAAGCTGGGTGAGAGAACCGTTGTTCTGATAGTGGCAGATGTAACAACACCAGGGACAAGCCTCCCATTCCCAACTAGACCACCAGGAACCAGATTCCCTTCCCCTTCCACACTAGACCACCAATGCTAAGCCAGGATTGAAAGGGATGCCCAAGCCCAGGGGAAAGAGGTGGCAGAGTACGCACCTCACTGAACAGCCAAGGGAACGTGTGCTTAGGTGCTGAAGACAAAGTAGGCAGCACATACTCCCCTACTCCACTAGACTACTAGGGAGATGGTGCATTAACTCTTTGTTGTTCCCCCTCCTCTCTAATCCCCTATCCTTCTTTCTTTTAATTATATGCAGTAAACACCCTGCTCATGGTTAGTGTTTCCAGGGAGGCAAAGACAGCACAGTAAGTCCATGGAGACAAGATAAGATTCCAAGTAGTAGTGTAGCACAGTGATAGGTGTGGGCCTTCATTTAGCCATAGGACAGTTTGTGGTTTGTGTCAGTTAGGATAATTCCTTAAAGGGAGTCCTCTTTTACATAGCTAGTAACAGTAGTATCAGGGGTAGCCCCTGCAGTTACGACATTAGGCCAGGCTTGTTATATGTTGCTAGGCCTGGTTCACTGTGTTCTCCCCGTCAGTGGATAACAAGAGGCTGTTTTCTTTGCTCCCATTTTCTTCTGGCTACTCTGGTAGATTGAACAGATACCAGGCTTGGGCAATAAAAGGTCACTTTATGGGTCTGATTCAATGTTACATAAAATATCCTTGGTCAG
The DNA here is from genome assembly GCA_011038615.1 of Limnodynastes dumerilii. Lineage (NCBI taxonomy): Eukaryota > Metazoa > Chordata > Amphibia > Anura > Limnodynastidae > Limnodynastes > Limnodynastes dumerilii. The sequence continues at coordinate 28,333 of WWET01005865.1, forward strand.
GCTGTTGCAAATAGAAGCTCTATGTGCTGTCTCCATTGAAATGTATTACAGCCAGCACATCGGTGCAAGGCTGCTGTACTGAGCATATGCAGCTGTTTGGTACTATTGAGCAGCCTGACACCAGCGAGTTGATGCTGTCAGATATTCTGTCAGTGAGTGAGTGAGTCAGTCAGTCAGTGAGAAGAGTCTGTGAGAGGGGTCTGTGATTCAGATTTCTTCTCAGCCTTGTCAGATCATTTTTTACATGAGAGTTACAGACCTGTTTTTTACTTCAGTGAAACCTGATTAATATCCAGCATCTTCTACTATTGTATGTTGCTTATGAAACCTGTAGTACAAACAAATAGTTACTGTGGTATTTAATAAATCAACAACTTTATTTAATAGTTTTTCCTTACTCATTATTGTGACTTAACATCCATGCATCAATTGCTGTTGTTACTCTGCTACGAATAATTGCAGGTAAAACGTATCACCTAAGTAGCTAGATTATGCTAAAGTTGATTTGCAATATTTGCACACAGTTTATTAAAACTACTTTCTTTAGTTGTCCAGATGGATATATCAATCAAGTAATACAAATAGATCCACAACACTGCAGACAGTCATCATCGACTTCATCATTGTGTAGTGCTGAACTAGCATCAGTACAGTACTCAGTAATTTCACCCTGCTCTTGCAGGGATGTCAGTGTTTTTTGTAGTCTACCAATAATAGGGGTTAGGAGGAGGATTATGATATAACATCTGCTGCTATACTTCTAAATTCCTTTTGCCACTGCAAAACATTACTAAACTCTACTAAACATCCTCAAAAGTGCAAGGATCAACATTGGTCACAAAAATAAAATTATTTTTATGTATTTATCATATGGTCTTTACACGCAGTTATCAGTAATTAGTACCTTTACCCTACTCTCAAAGGGGGTGTGGGTCCCCACAAAGAATGGCCCTATTTTGATAAAGTCGTTCTTTCCCAGCTAGTTTCGAACTGGCTGGGATATCGATTGCTTATGCCTCAAAGAGGCAAAGCAATCGATCCCCGGAGCACCGAACACGGTGCTCTGAAAGGTGAGTGGCTAAACTAACCCCAACGCTTTCTCTAACCCTAACCCTCCCCTTCCATTACCCTAAACCCAAACCTCCCTTCTCTGCAGCCTGACCCTAACCCTCCCTTCCCTGCAGCCTGACCCTAACCCTCCTTTCTCCCTAGCCTGACCCTAATATTACCTTCTCTATAGCGTAACCCTAAAACCACCCTCCCCGCAGCCTGACCCTAACCCTCCCCTTCTATGGTCCTAACACTAACCCTCCCTTCCTAAACGCCTAACCCTAACCTCCCCTCTAATACTAAAATGCCCCGGAGAGGTTACTCACCTCATCGTAGCTGTCATCTGGCTACTCTGCGAAAATGAATGGGTGAGTATTCTGATTGGCACACTCACCCTTTCTTAAAAATTTTTTGTCCCTATTCGAAATAGAGACAGGCGAAAAGTAACTTTTGGCTGTCTCTATTTCGCTAAGCGGGCCATCGGACCAGAGACTGCAACTGCTCACAGGGATATCAGTGGTAATTGTAGCCTGCCCTTATTGGGGATGGTGGTGTGAGTTATGCTATAACACCACTCCAGCTACTATAATTGTAAAACTACAGTATAATATACCATTCACTTCCAAACTCCTATTGGCACTGCAAAACATTATTTAAAACTACTAAAAACTTCCAAAGTGTAAGACTCAACATTGGTCACAAAATAAAAAATAATAAAAATTCCTCAACAAATTCATATATCATATGGGACCATATTCACACCTAAGAAGCAGACGCTTCTTAGGTGTGGATCCTATGTATATAACCTACTATGCATATTAGGTAGCAGTTTACAATGTTGAAGCAATATTGTAAAGCAAGTCCCTGCCACATTGGAGATTAGGATAACTGAGGGTTAAAGCATTTTGGCCCGACCTTCTCCCCATGGCCATATTTTAACCACTGGGGCTATCAACCCCCTCTTCCTTTACAAGGGTACCCGGGCCAGGGGTATTTGATCCCGACCTATAGCCAAGTGCCAGC
>WWET01005865.1:36494-59886 GCA_011038615.1 Limnodynastes dumerilii
GGAAGCAAAATATTTCAAATAAAGTATTTCAAGAATTTGCCTATTTTAAATAAATGTCATATCTTTCCTTATATCAGATTGAGTAACATTTGTTCTATATGCATGCTGGGACATTGACAAACCAAGGGAATCAGAACATTGAGGGCCAAAATGGCAATTTGCCTGGCTCCAAATAAATAAATAAATACATACATACAGTACATACATATATACATACATAAATATATGAATAATTAAAACCCCATGGGGATGGTACCAGGGAGTAGAAGAAATTTGGTGTCTCTAATGTTTGTAACATGGGACCTGATTCAGACTTAAGAGTACTTTAAGAATGGAATATCAAAAGTCTGCACTTATGTGACAAGTGCACTCCCATGACACTCCCCTCTGACGGATGGCATTTAGCTGACTTCCATGTTCATAGCACTACCTTAACTTAGCAAATTTTTTTGTGAAATCCCCTAACTCTGCCCATACTATGCAATTTAAATGCCTAAATATAGTCACGTCATGTCATATGGAGTTGTGCACGTGCGGTAATCAACTCTGTACGTAGTGAGATCCAATGTGTAACATCTGCCATGTGCATACACAGATAGCTAAAACACGCCAAGTCATACACACAGCATGCGTATATTACGAACGTTATTATTACGTGAACTGGTATGTTACTTTACCCCATCCAAATACCAAACATTTGCTAATGACCCTAATGGAAATATATGGAAATATATGGAAATACAATACAATACAATGCTGCTGGTTAAATTCTATGTTCTAATTAACTGCAAGTTTTTGTTTTATTTTGAAAATATTAAGGACACCTAAACATGTATTACAGTACATTGCTTAATGATTAAGGTAATATAGTTATTGCGACAGTATAAGTGTAACGCTTTTTATGCAATGGCATAGATCACCTGTATAAGAGCATACAAAGGTAGCTCTAATATACAAAGAAATGCAGCAGCAACAATATAGTTATCTTTCTTATAGGTATGATGATGCTTCAAAAATATAATCCACATAGTATTGCAAATGGGCAATAATGAGCATAATAACATCTAGTGATTATTCAAAACAGGCAAATCACAATATAGATTTTGTCTAATGCTACACCCCTTTCACTTATTTGACAGTAACATTATTTGTGTTATATCTTGCTCCACAATCCTACAAGGATATAGACAGGAAGAAAACTGGGGCAGAGGAAAGGGGATGGCTGTGCAAGGTGAGGGGAAAGGAGAAGAATGCAGTTAAATTTCAGTTGGGGGGTAATTTTGATAAATTTGTAGTATTTACCAAGTTGTATTAGAGAAATGAGTATAAAGCTACGTTTAAAGATTAACCAAAAGAGTTTGAATATAATTTTCCGAAGTTGCAAAAAATAGGGCCACTTGCTTCTCCTTAGTAAGTATGGCTTCAAGCCAATCCATTTGGAAAAGATGGAATCACTTTTCTAGAAAAAGATGGAATGGAGGTATATCTGTCTGGTTACAAACTTGCAAGTAGAAGAACCTTTCCATATTTCCACACCCACTGTTGGGAAGGCAAGATTCCCATAATTTCCCATTCTACAGTAGACGGAAGTTAATTAACCAGATTACTTGCCACTGGTTGGGATATGTGAACATGATTCCTCAAGGCTTTGAGCAATTGTTGTGTGGCAGCACAGTGGCTCAGTGAATAGCACTTGTGCCTCACAGAGCTGAGGTCATTAGTTTAATCCCTGGACTAGGCATTATCTGTGTGGACAGCGTTTGTATGTTCTTCCCGTGCTCCGGTTTTTACGAACATGTTAGTAGGTTAATTGGCTGCGGACTAAGTAAACCCTATGATAGGGTTCATGGCAAACGCCGCGCTACTTACCATGTCAGGAGGCTTCTGACTCCTGTGTTGCTCCGGTCTTGCTGTCCTCAGTCTGGGGTCCACGGGCTCCTGTCAGCCGATCTCCAGCGGTGTCTTCACCTCTCCTGGACGCCGCCATCTTGGATTCTACATGTGACTCCCCTCGGCCAATCCGGAAGCAGGCCAGGGGAGCACAAGACGCGGTGGGCCAATCAGCATGAAGAGCAGGGTATTTAAACCCTAGGCACTGATCCTTCAGTGCCAGAACTTCGTGTCACTAGGAGCCTGGTTCCTGAGTCTCTATCCTGCCTGAGTCTCTATCCTGCCTGAGTCTCTATCCTGCCTGAAGCCTCAGCCTCTACCTACCTGAGTCTCTGAATCTGCCTGAGTTTCTATCCTGCCTGAGTCTCTATCCTGCCTGAAGCCTCAGTCTCTACCTACCTGAGTCTCTGCATCTTCCTGAGTCTCTACAACCTGCCTGAGCAGCGGCGGATTGGTCATAGGCCTTACCGGGAAATTTCCCGGTAGGCCAAAGCACTTTGGAGCATTATAGTACAACCTGCCTGAGTCTCAGTACAACCTGCCTGAGTCTCAGTACAACCTGCCTGAGTCTCACTACAACCTGCCTGAGCCAGGTACTTGTGCACTCTTGCTTCCTCAAACCACCAAGCATCTTATTTGCTGCATCTCCTCACCATCCCACACCTAGTCCTGAACTGCCCAAGAACATGATACCCTAGACTGAGTGTGTGTGTAAGTATGTTAGAATTTAGCTACAGTAGGGGCAAGGACTGATGTGAATATCCAATGTTCTCTGTAAAGCGCTGCAGACAATTTGTGGTGCTATATAAATAAGCGATTATAATAATAGTGTGGAGAGATGCAGTCACCATTACGGCCACTTCATAGTCAAATCTTATCTCAAATAGTTATAATGAAGAGAAACTACACTATGTTGGTGTTGACTGCCAGAAAAAGTGTTATACCAATCCTGGTGAGACATAATGCTGAGCATGGAAAGGAACTCCTTGGTTTGGATCAAACATATTTTGTTGTTTGATTAGCACAGCTAAATTGTGAATGACCCCTCTTTCCACGCAGTGAAGGAGTAGAATGAGCCACCACACTGAAAATCTATGTTGCTCAAAATTGTTTGTTGAAGGATTTGTGAGTATTGAGGTTTAATTTATGATGCAAAACATTCCACAAGCAATTTGTAGACCAGAGTAAGAGATTCTCTTTAATGTCTTTGGGAACTTCTCACTTACGAAGATGTAAGAGAGAAACCAGGTTAGAGTTTTCCTGGAACTGTGAATCTAGAAGGGTTTCGGTCAGTGCTTTTTTTGTAAGGATCATTTGGGGAAAGACTACATTTGGTTGGTTTCCCATGGTAAGACAGTGGAAAATGAATTAATCTTTCTAAATTCACTGCAAAGGGATGTGATAAAATTAAAAATATTGAAGGAATAAAGATCTGCAGAGTTTTTGGATATCTAAAAGACAGAAAAAATGTGTGAATGTCCTACCTTAAGGGTATTCCCTCAGGTTGAACTGTCAGTGCCAGGTGAGGGTGGCAATCCTAATGAATCTGGTGTGATCAAGAACTCTGTTTATAAATAAAGAATACTCAGCAGCAATCCTAGGAGTGACCAACTCCTATAAAAAACAAATAACTAACTGCAAGGATTGCGCTACGAGTATACTCAGTAATTTATTAGTACAATTCAGACAGCATATGTCAATAAGCCATATAATCTTTAGTAAAAGGCGAAAGATTTGTACGTTTTGAAGAGAAACTAGAGCATGGTTTCTCTTCAGAACGTACAAATCTTTCGCCTTTTACTAAAGATTATATGGCTTATTGACATATGCTGTCTGAATTGTACTAATAAATTACTGAGTATACTCGTAGCGCAATCCTTGCATTTAGTTATTTTCGGATATCTGTACGTCCACATATGTAAATAAACGTGTTGCCCATTCATATGGATCCTATCAATCCTAATGACGGATGCGTCACACCAGGTATTAGATCTAATGCCACGGATTTATCCACTTTTATCATGAGACCGGAGACCTCACCATATGATTTCAGTTTCTGTAATAATGATGGAAGACATTGTTGCGGTTTGGATAAGTATAGAAAGATTTTGTCCGTGAATGCTGTAAGTTTTAGTAATCTATGATAGGCTACCCTGGAACTCTGGTTGCATCTGAACAGTTATTCAAATAGGTTTGAAATATCACTGCTTGACACAGCTTCCTATATTTATTGGTTAATTCCGTTTTTTTCCCTGCAATGTAATAAATGATATAACCTCGAATACTGCCTTCAAAGTTTTTTCAAAAGAGGATAATATCAACCCAATGTTAGATATTGTTGTCCCAACCAATTACAAGCAAGATATTAGTCTAAAAGTCTTTAAAAGTCTTTAAAAGAATAAAAATTTAAGGGAAATCGCCATAGATGAGTTCTCAAAGTTTGGTGAGTATGATCTATCAGGACTGAGACTGGAGCATGTCCCTAATTCTTAAAAATTAATCCATCAGCCACCAGGAGACAGTCAACGCATGAGAGAGAACCATAGGCCACAGAGAGGTGAGTGTGAACTCAATCTGTAGGATAGAGAAGACACGAGGGATCAGTTAGTCCATGGGTATCCTTTAAATGATGCAAGGGGCACCATTGGACAGTCTGAGGATTAAAGTTTGGGGGAAATTTATCCAATTGTGGATTATCAACTATGTTATATTCCCCTCCAATTATTAAATTTGGAGATTTCCGCTGAAAAAGAAATTGGTCTTTCAAAAATAAATCTGTGGGGCTATATTTATTTATTTTATTTACTAACAGGTTTTTATATAGTGCCATCAGATTACATAGCGCTTTACAATTTTAACAATTAGTATAAACAAAACTGGGTGGTAACAAACAGATTAGGTGGGTAAGAGGGCTCTGCTCACAGGCTTACCCTCTATAGGACAGGGGGTTTGAAACATAAGGGCAAGTGCTATATATCACACAATGGACCAACCAGGTTGTATTGTAAACATTCTTAGTGCTGTATGATCCAGTCACATAGCAGTGTTAGAATAGAAAGAGAGAGACTGCGGGGTTGTGTTAATAATGTAATAGTAAGGCAAAATGGAAAGCAAAGTGTTTGTTAATATGATAAATAAAGCGTAAGAAGGTTTAAGAATTTGATAAGCTGAAGAGGTGAGTTTTAAGAGAGTGCTTAAAAGTTTGGAGAGTAGAGGATAGTCTTAATGTGCAAGGAAGGTTATTGCAAAGAGTGGGAGCAAAAAAAAACTCTATGGCACTGCAGCAACTCATGTCCTGCAAGCAGGACGACCCAACACTAATGACACATCTGCTGTCATTGGGGTATATTTATAGCCTTGGCCAGCCTGGGATATCACATTTCCATGGTGACAAAATCACGTTTGATCACCATGGAAACGTTATGGTTTCCATAGCGAGCTGTCATTAGTGTCAGAATGTCCTGCTTGCAGGACATGAGTTGCGCTGGTGCCATAGGGTTTTTTTTTTCAAAGACCTCCCCCACGGATTAAAAGCTTGGAAGATCGGATCCAATTTGTGATGGTAAGTACTTCTTTTTATTTATCATTTTAATGTCATGATTTTATTTATGTATTTTTATGTATTATACCATTAGCGTTATTAAATGTAAATATTTTTTGATTAGTAGGGGTATTCAATGTAAGGATATTTTTAATATTTGGCGTATTAAATTACAATTTTTTGGGTTAGTAGTGGTATTTAATGGAAGGATTGTTTTAATATTTGACGTATTAAATGACAATTTTTTTGCTTAATAGTGGTATTCAATGTAAGGATTGTTTTAATATTTGGTGTATTAAATGACAATTTTTTGGTTAGTAGTGGTATTCAATGTAAGGATTGTTTTAATATTTGGTGTATTAAATTACAGTTTTTTGGTTAGTAGTGGTACTCAATGTAAGGATTGTTTTAATATTTGGCGTATTAAATAACAATTTTTTTGGTTTGTAGTAGTATTCAATGTAAGGATTGTTTTAATATTTGGCGTATTAAATGACAATTTTTTTGGTTAGTAGTGGTATTCAATATAACGATTGTTTTAATATTTGGCGTATTAAATGACAATTTTTTGGTTAGTAGTGGTATTCAATGTAAGGATTGTTTTAATATTTGACGTATTAAATGACAATTTTTTTGGTTAGTAGTAGTATTCAAAGGATTGTTTTAATATTTGGGGTATTAAATGTTTAGTTTTTTTTTTTTTTTTTTTATATAATAACAGCGCTATAAAATGTATTTTTTTTTATATGGGGGCATTAAATTTTTAAGGGCCGGCCCTATATTTTGTGGTTCTCCAAGCGCCAGCATGCCCTGGCATCCTTGGGCATGCTGATGCTTGTAGAACTATAAGCATCAGCATGCCCTGCCGTGTTGTTGTTGTGTGAAGTCGGAATTATATTTGTCACGATTTATTAATTGTCGGATGTTGGTTGGTGGGATTTTTTACATGCCGGAATTTTATTTGTAGGGATTTTATTCTTGTCAGGAATTTAAATTATTGGTAAAAATTTTTGCCGGTATTTTTTCCATGCCAGGATTTTATGTGTAGGGATTTTATTCTTGTCAGGAATTTAAATTATCGGTAATTTTTGTTGCTGGGATTTTTTCAATGTCAGGATTTTGACTGTAGGGTAACTCGTGTAGGTATTTTTTGTGACGGGATTATTTGTGCCAGGATTTCATACCGGAGCCCATGTTAATGCCATAAGGTACCTAAAAATTGAGGGGGAGGGGGTGGGTTGGCTGCTGGAAGAGTGAATTAGGTGTGGATCTGCCCACACCTAACTTACTCTTATCTGTGAATCAAGTCCTATATATCCAATTAAGCCATCTGAGAAATATTATGGTAACCAACTGACCAGATACTTTAAGCCCAGTTTAGGGTTAGTATGGGTTGCTTACATTTACTGTGCTGATCCTATTAGGATGGAATATTGCCTTGAATGGATAGGCATGGCCACTATACAAAGTCCCCGACTATCACACGTTGTTTAGTGTATGGTCAGCTCTACACTTGCCGTTCTTATTAAAATTGTTCCATTTGCTGCTTTATGGTATTCATTTTTTGCTGGTGGGTATTGACATCATTGACCTATATTTCATTAATTTATTTATGCATCTTATGAAGCATAGGAAATGCACATGCATGTGCATTTTCTCACTTGAGTTAAAAAAAAATGTGGACTTCCGAAAGGTAAGTAAAAAATCTATCCCCAACCCTTTCCCTAATCCTTACCCTAACCTTCCCCTTCCATCACCCTAACCCTCCCTTCCCTGTAGCCTGACCCTAACCCTCCCTTCCCCTCAGCCTAACCCTAAGCCACCCTTCCTCACAGCCTGACCCTAACCTTCTCTTCTTTGCAGCCTATCCCTAACCCTCCCTTTCCCACAGCCTGATTCTAACCCACCTTTCATGGCTCTAACCCTAGCCCTTTCTCCCCCAGAACTCTAACTCTAACCCTCCCCCTAACCCTTCAGGTCCCCCGAGAGGATACTCATCTCTCCGGTGGTGTCTGTGTTGGGTCTGTAGTGGAAGTGGTGGGTCTTGCGTGTGGTGCTTCCAAAAATGAATGGTTGAGTATGCTGATCAGCATATTCATTCATTCTAAGAAAAAAACAAAAACAAAAATGGTTGACTATTTGAAACAGAGACAGCGGAAAAAGAACTTTTGACATTCTCACCCATTCTGGGAAAAATTTTTTTTAAACGGCTGCCTATTCGAAATCGGCACAGCCGAAAAAGAACTTTCGGCTGTCTCTACTTCTAAGAGACAGCCCTTGTGCCGGGGACTCCCACCAGTTTCAAAGTAGTATTTGTTAAAATGGGCAATTAACAACAATTATTAATTACTGTATAATTAATAAAGAGACTCTGCTGGTTCTTCATCTGGTGCCTGCCATCCCCACAAGATAGAAAACAAGAAATAGCTGAACATACAGTCAGGTGTTTAGAGTGTGGCAATTGAGAGGAAAAGGGAGAAAGGAAATTTGAAATATATCTATGTAAGTTTCATGGAGTTGACAGTGACTGGGACTAGATGATCCCTATGGAACCAGAAAGCGAGTGAGAAACCCAGCAGGACTGAAGCTGCACACAGAGCAGTCCCAAAGAGTATTTTCTCTCTCTTTTTACCAGATCCAACTTTCAGTACGATACCCTTCTTATGCATGCATAAGTGTTACATGGTGCAGGAGAAATCCTAGCAGTCTGTGAAGTTCCCTGTCTGGGTTAATGTATCTGGCTTCCTTCAGCCGCAAGTTAATCAAGTAGCCCTGCCTGAGTGCTGCAGCCTAGATTGGGTTGGACTTTAATTAGCCTGAGCCTGGGAAGCCTCATTGTCAGCTATAGCGTCTGATGTTCCTGCGTTTGCCTGTGTTCTGATCATGTATTCTCCTTGTGCTTTTGCCTTTGATTGTGTTGTGTTTCTGCCCTGTGTTCTCCTGGTGTTACCCTTGTCTGCCTCTGTCTTGTTGTCTACCCTGTTTGTGTCTGCAGTATGTGGTGTAAGTAGCTTGCTACTCACGCTTGCAGCTGCGGTATCTGACTGGTACAGCGTTTCCTCCTCTGCTGAGTGACTGTGAGTTTTCACCTCTCACCCTCTGTACCTGGCTTTTGAGCTTCTCTATCTGCTCAGCCTTTCTGTGTGTATGTGTACCGCTGTGTTTGTCATCTCTCAGCATGCAGGGCCCGGTTCCCAGGTCCCCTCTCCCGTGAGTTACTCCCCATTGCTTACATTTCCACTGTGTTCCATCTTCAGTGTGTAGTGTGTTAGCGTGAGTCAGCCCATCGGACTCCGCTTTTCTGCCTCTGGTGTGTTGTTTACATCTCCATAGCACCTACTTCTACCTTTCCCATACACCTGCTTTCTCTTGCTTATTCCATTCTGCAGTTACTCAGGTGTTCCTGGGAAGCTCTGTCTGTAATCTGTTCCACACCTGTAGATCCCATACATTTCTGGTCTATACTGTGGTATAGCAGTCATCTCTGTTTGCTGAGTGTGGGTTCTAGCCTGTCATCTTGTATGAATGGGTTCTTGCCTACTACCTTGTATGCCTGAGTTCATATTTACATACTAGTATTACTCAGCTCTTGTCTATTGTCTGGAGAGCAAGGGCTCCTGCTTATCTCTAGTTGTAAGGGTTCCTAGATGTGAGTCGGTTCTTGTTCAGGCAGCTTCGCTACAGGTCTTCCTTGGGAGCTACTGCTGGGGGCCACAACCTATCAGGTGCCAGCAGCCAAGCCTATACCCACCATCATTGCTCTAGTGAATACCTGGCCCTGGTTTAGACTCTGTGCCCCGGTGAGAACCTTCCCTGAAGACTGTAACGGGGGGATAGCTTTAAATTCTACAGTAGGGGCAGGGTTCTACATATATGTGTGGATTAGCTGTTAAGGCTGCCTTATGGCAGCGAATCTGCCCTCAAGAATCCCGGACATTTGGAAAGCATCTTTATCCAGTACTTTGTTTCTAATAATCTCCCAAGAGATCATGGTTTCCAGAGACTAAAATTTGCCAGCCATTGGTTGTGGCTTCCATATAATGCCAATGCTATTACATGATTAACCAGGGCTGCCATCATGGGGAGACAATCGGAGCTGATGGATGCCCGCCAAGTAGCGGGCCAATGCACAGGGAAAAACTTCCTTGCACACTGGCCCGTTGTTAATGTAGGTCCATGGTGCCCCGCCCCATGTGAAGTCACCAATGATGTCCGTGGCTGTGTATTTTCTGACGGTGGCCCTGTGAGTAACACCCATTGTTCTGCGTGAGGAAGTAAGTAGAAAGTCTGACATGTGTAATTTGGCAAAGACTAAGCACTTTATTTACAGGCATTTACAAGATCTTTTGTGAGCAGGGTTTAAAAATGCTTATATATTTAAAGATGTTTATTTTGAATGATTGTTTATAATAAAGTTTCTGTTCTAGGCATGCTTAAATAGTAAACGTCTAAAATATTATTTTTGATGTGTAGCGTGAGAACTGTTATATTTATGAAGTTGAACTCTTTGGATGTGAAATATGAAAGTGTGTTTTGCAGAATGAAAGAACAATTTTCTCATATTGTATGGTAATTGCCATATGTTTCAGAAATGCGAGACATAATTCATTAAAGCTCTCTTGTGCTGTAACATGCTGCTTTGATTATTAGTCTGCATTTCTATCATATAAACACCTAACTTTTCTACTTCAGTAGAATTCTGGTGGCCTGTACAAAAACAATAGTAGCATTTTTGTAATTTCTTTGCTGTAAACAGAGCATTGTAATAAAAAGTATTCCGTACTGTGTCGGGTACTAAGCAGTATAATATATCTATAAATATGGAGACAGTATTAGTGGCGGCAGAACATAAAATGGTATTTAAATATAATAAGGAAATATTTACAGTGCTATCAGCGGACCTAATGGAGAGTGAGTAATATCCTAGTCTGTGTAGAGTAATTTGCATGATTTTACTGTAATGATGTGCACAAACCATAGGGTGTTCCAGGTACAGTAAGAACAAATTGGTTATTCTAACACAAGTGATCAGCACGTTTTGTCGTACACATTTTGCCTTACACTGATCAATAATCAGACACAAATATATGTATTGCTTTACTAAAGCAGTTAAAATGAAATAAGTAATTCTAATAGCTAAATGCAATTTAGATCTAAGGCTAGGTTTATTTAACTACATAATGTGAAAAAAAGGAGCTATTGTTCCTAGCAACCAATCAAATTCTAACTCTCACTTTCCTATTGCATACTCCAAAATGTCAACTAGAATATGACTGGTTGCTGTGAGCAACATTTCCACTTTTTCTTTTCCTCAGTTTTAGAAAATCTAGCCCCTAGACTATCTGTGATGCCAATACCCTAAATACTCTTATTGGGATAGTCAATTCTCTAGAAGCTTGATATGTGCTCATTATTAACAGAATTTAGATTTTATTTAAGATTTTAATAAGTAAAAATTTGGCAAATCACCAGAATGTAAAACTATACCACACTTTGCTGCACACTATGCCACACTTGGCTGCACACTATACCATGGTTGCCGACTTTTGGCAACTTCCCTCCGGGAGATCCCGGAGAGAAGCTAGCGACGCATGCAGGGGGTGGGGCTTAATGATGCGGGTTATGCAAATCGCGTCATTAGGCCCCGCCCCCTGGCTCATACACACCCGTTTTTACTTGAAATAGGGGTCGGGACGGGGCTTGATGCCGCAAATTGCGCCATCAAGTCCCTTCCTGTGCCTAGCAACACTAGTATACTAGTGTTGCTAGGCAGGGGGGCAGGACTTGAGGCCGTGGTTTCAGTGAATACCGGGAGAACTACCCGAATTTCGGGAGTCTCCCGGACATTCCAGGAGAGTCGGCAACCCTGCACTATACCACACTTGGCTGCACAGTCTGTAATTATCAGTGTGATCTAACTAACACCCTGTATCCATCCTAATAGGTTTGTCACATTGGTGTAAGTGTTCCCAAAAATTGGTGCTTGCCATACATTCTTTCCCAGTGGGGGGGTGACATGGAGGTATTCAGGCACTCTAATGCTGTCAGATTCTGTAGAACACACACCACTGTTGCTCAGCTAATCCCCTACAGCAGCACTTATTTGTACTGCTTAGCGAATCAGTTGTCTAGAACATAAAAAAACTGTCTAGGATGTGACAGCAAAGTGGCTGAGCAGTACTCCTGCGTAGTACTTTACATTGCAAGATCCGTGTCACGAAACGCAGGACTTACCACATGAGATGCCGCCTGTTGGCAGCACTCTCCAGTCGTGCCCATGCTGTTCTTCCTCCTGCCTTGCCTCCAGTGGTGTGATCTGGAGCAAAGCTCTGGGTGCACCAATTTGGATCCAGTCACCTGACATATTTCAGTCAATCAGAGTCTAGCTCTTGAAATCATATGACCAGGCTATCCAATCCTAGGGTGCTCTAACAACTTGTTCACTCAAGGTGCCTGTTTGATTCCTGAGCAGCGCTGGAGCATGCATTGTCAAGCCTCTCAAATCTGCTAAGCCAAGTCTGTTTAAGTCAAGGCAAGTCTGCAAGTCCAGGTCCTGTTCTGGTCAGGTCCAGTCCAGTCTAGTCAAGTCTGTCAAAACCAGGTCCTGTCCTGGTCAAGTCCAGTCCAGTCACGCGTGTCAAGTCTAGATCCAGTGTTGGTAAGTCCAGTTTAGTCCAGTCCAGGTCAAGTCAAGCCAAGTCTGTCCAATCCAGTCTAATCCTATCTGCTACAACATAGCTCATGAGAAGACCCTATATAAGACCCTCCAGCTTCTGCTACTCTGCTGAGCCTTTAACACACCCCCAGGAACCCAGAATGGATCCCCAATCCATGATAATCCATAGTTTTGTTAATTGTGGCACTGAAGCAGTACAAGTAAGCAATGCTAAGAACGGCCAGGAGAAGGGTGGGCAACCTGCTGACACTTTGCATAGGGTTTCCACAGACCTAGCATCGGCTCTGCATCCATGATAACTGGGCTTATCAGCTGAGCACTAAGATTGCTGAGTAGTGTGTGGTCAATTTAAGGAATATATTCTACCTATTTAAATTGAAATCAAATTAATACTTATGTGTTCAGTGATGTATGCTGCATTTTAGACATTATCATTGTGATGTAATTCAGAGCCTGTTGTTAAATCAGCTATCATATATTGTTGTAGCATTTCTCTAAACTTCTTTGCAATGCATATGTTCAGAACAAATGTGCACACAATTATGGCAATCCAGACCTGAATGCAACTTAATGCAACTATCGCTTGCATCCTCAGGGGAGTCAGAAAGTAGGGGTGGGGAGATGAAGTCAAAGTGCAGTGAGGGTACACGGTAAGTGCACACAATTTACAGCTAAATATTTGCACTATTCATGTAACAAGTCCAACAATAATGCTGACTGCTGACAGTACACTTATACGACACCATTGTGGCTTCACTAAATGCAGGGTTGCCGACTCTCCCGGAATTCGGGCAGTACTACCGGTATCCCGGGAGAGCCATCAAATCTCCCACAAGTGACTTGAGGCCCGTGGTTTCACTGAAACCACAGCCTCAAGTCCTGCCCCCTTGCCTAGCAACACTAGTATACTAGTGTTGCTAGGCACAGGAAGGGACTTGATGACGCAATTTACCCCGTCCCGTCCCCTATTTCAAGTAAAAACATACTGTATAAGTATAAGCCAGGGGGCGGGGCCTAATGACGCGATTTGCATAACCTGCGTCATTAAGCCCCGTCCCCTCCATGCGTCGCTAGCTTCTCTCCGGGATCTCCCGGAGGGAAGCTGTCAAAAGTCGGCAACCATGGCTAAATGTATAGGAATGCTGCTTATTTATTGTGCTTTATGTTGGTTTTAAATTATAATTAATTTAATTTAATTTGAAGCTAATTTCAGTTATAACTATGCTTTTACTACATTTGTATTGTCAATAAAAAACACTTGCATATAACCATAACCATAACTATTTGTACAATACATAACTGTATAGTGACTTGTGCTTATGTTTGAATCAATAGGGAAAGCGAATATATCCAGGACTGTAGCTGCATTGTGCTTTGCTGTAAAGTGCCCATATGCAAATTGTGATTTCAAAGCTGAAATTGTGTTCATGTATAGACCGTGACTAAACATCACATTATTTGTGTGGGGTATGAACAAATGCAGGATGGATGACACACACATATACATAACACAATTTCATCTATCCTAATCTTTAAAAATGTGTTTGCTTTCTGGAATTTGCTAGATGGTTCTAAGGTCTCCCATTGTTTTCCCCCTGATAAAGCCCATACAACCAGGAAGATGAAACTCTTGTCACTTCTCAACAAAGTCTCCCTCCCTATCCCTCCTACCATTTTTCATGTCTAAAACATTCTTGCCAGCAGGTGGCACCATGTGCATTCCATGAACTGGATGGTGCTGCCATCTGTCGCTCACCACCATATAGAATATTCAAACCACAAGTTCTACCTGCTTCCATTGAGGGAAAAACAATGGAGACCTTAAAACATGAATGCCCCTTATACAAGAAAATTCCAATAGGTGAAATGTTACACCTATCATTATAAATAATTTCTATAAAGGATTGTGGTTTTAATTCCAAATGTACAACTTTGCACCGAAAGCAGACAAACCCACAAAGAAAATCGGACTGGATTCACAGATCCGGTGTGAGTTAGGTGTTGACAGACCTGCACCTAACTCACTTGTCCTGCCCCCATCCCGCCCCCCTTTTTAGGTACCTTATGGCACTCATGTCTCCCCAGTTTCCAAATAATCCCCCTCTTGTCTCCCCAGCCTCCAAATAATCCCCTCATGTCTCCCCTCAGCCTCCAAATAATGGCCCTCATGTCTCCCCTCATCCTCAAAATAATCCCCCTCATGTCTCCCCAGTCTCCAAATAATCCCCCTCATGTCTCCCCCAGCCTCCAAATAATCCCCTCATGTCTCCCTTTAGCCTCAAAATAATCCCCCTCATGTCTCCCCAGTCTCCAAATAATTCCCTCATGTCTCCCCTTAGCCTCCAAATAATCCCCCTCATGTCTACTCTCAGCCTCCAAATAATCCTCCCCAGCCTCCAAATAATCCCCTCATGTCTCCCCTCAGCTTCCCAGCGTCCCAATACTCCCCCTCTTTTACTTACCTTAACTTCTTCCTCCTGCTGTGCTCCTCGGTGGCACTCCCTCTCTGCTCTTGATGATGCTAATGTGACCTGAGGTCGTGCCAGCGTCACACTGAGCTGTGCAGTCTTCACAGTGGGGGATGATCGGCCTGGCTTACAAGGGTTCCCGTTATCTCCCCCCTGTCCGCAGTCCTGGACGCCCCCTTGATATTTTGGGGGGTGAAATGCCCCCTCGCCCCCTCGTTCTGACGCCCTTGGTCGGTAATAAAGGCCTCTGTTTCTCTAAAATCTGTTTAACTTCTTTACATTGAACTGTGAAGTCAGTGATGAACAGAACTATGACATTTTCATTAAGTTTCTTCTCTATATTTCTCTAGTCTTCAAAAAAAACTATTAGTCCAATATCACAAATTGCATTGTAACTTTTTCTTAGGTGGTCTGGTTCACAGCCTTACTTAAAAAAACACATTTAGTTATATGCTCTACTGGGTATTTAATTCTTGTTATCAGTGCAGTGTTCATAAATTAATTTTTAAAATGGACCCTTTTTGCTGTCCCTTGTTCAAGACTCTCTTTTTCAATGTATTTATTTACAAAATAAATGTATTTAAAAAATGTCAAAGTTTTGTTGTTAAATCATTTTCTTCTGTAAAATACATGCTGAAGTTTTAGGGCTAGATTTACTACACTGCTGAAAAGTGGAAATGTTGCCCATAGCAACCAATGAGATTCTAGCTCTCACTTTCCTATTAGATACTAGAGAATGTGAGCTAGAATCTGATTGGCTACTTTGGGCAACATCTGCATTTTTCCTTTTTCGCAGTTTGATAAATCTATCCCCTAGAATGCAGTGGTTTTTTCTAGTGTGAAAGAGAATATGAAGTCCATTTTAAAAAAAAAACTATCTAGATTTTGAGCAGTCTTTCTTTTAGTTTTATATTTGTGTAGGCATAAAAAATGCTTAAAAAGTTTTTAAATGTTGCCAACAGCTAGCTAAGCCACCAGAATCTTCCAAAAACAAGTGAGTTGTATTGATATAGGAAATTCAGAAAATTGTTAATTATTGACCTGTAAGACCAGAATTGCTATAAAATAGAGACAGAAATCTATACACAGTAGATTTTTTTCAAGATGGTTATTGTAGGAAACAGAGTACATTATTTTGAAACAATATATTGTTTGTGTTGAGGTGGAAAACACGAGGGACAAGAGATGCCGCCCCAGAATAAAGTCCACAAAGTGGGTTTATAGACATACCATAGACACAGATTTCCTCTCATTTTAGAAGCTCAAATAGTAATTTTGGTTGAAATGAACACCTTTTTATGAACATGGAATATTTGATATGGAGTCTTGTGTGTCCCTCTATAATGCAATGACTGGTTTGCACATATTGGGCTAGATCCAGACCTCCCGCACGCTTTACGTGCATTTGGGTGTCTGTAATTACACATCATAGATGGGAGTGCACGCCTCCGGCACTTGCATCTAATGGTAGTAAACCTGGACTTACGTGTCTAGAAGGCTACCTTAAGTCCGTACAGACGCAGATCAAGTCCTGTATGGCGGAGAAACGGTATTCATATCTGAAAGGTCGGCCCCTTCATTGTACCTTCATAGGTACATAACTTAGTTACGTATGTCTGAAAGTACGCTTACGAAACATCTGGTACGCGCATGCACTAATGTTCCTAGACAGGGTACTTAAGCAAATGACTTGCATAAGTTCCCTGACGTACGTGCCTCGCGTGAGCTGTACTGTCTGTTTCAGCGGTTGACATCATTAAGGGTGTGGAAAATTTATGGTATTAAGTAGACAGACAAACAGATTAACTGCTTCACAAGATAGAATGCCCAGTGGCACAATACAACTGTGACCTTTTCTGAGAACTCAGGTCTACCTAATGTCTTGGTTATTAGGTAGACCTGACTTTCCATAGGTGTTACACAGCATGCGGATCCCTACAAACTGTGCATCTGGACCTACTATGAAGTAATGGGCAGGAGCAAGGTATAGTGTGAACTGTTTTGGGCATTAAATGGTAGTTGGTGGGAGTATGAATCTTTTGGAGGGGGATGATGAAAAGTTGACTATAAATGATGCAGTTGGTTAAATACTTCCTATCTGAAGTGTATGTACGAGTATTGAAATAAAGGATCCAGATGTTTTCCAATTACAAAGATCAGAAAACGCACATATTGGCAAGTACTTGTGCCATACGCCATGGTTCCAGGGTTTATACGTCCATACAGTCAGTGCTTGCAAATACTAGTGGGTGGGGGGAAGTATGGAAGTATGTAAATTGTACATTGAGGACGTGTTAAGTTCTCTCCACCCTATCCAGACTTCCAGAGTGCTCCTATTTTAAGTGAGGATGCACTGGAAATCTTAAGGTAGGGGACAGCTTACATAAGGCCATACGAGCAAGGCATCTGGCTTCCACGTTAGAAACTCCAAATGCAATGCCAGTGGAAGTTTGATCCGGACAACAGATGCTGGTTAGCGCACTGATTTTAAATATAATTAAAAAATGAACATTTTTGAGAACAAGAGAGGATCTACAGTAAGTTCTTCGTAGCTTCTTGAATCTCACATCTACTGCAGCCACATTCAGAAAGTTGTGAGGCCTTTGTAATCTGTATCATTTGAATAAGATCATTAACGTGTGCAGTTGGTGTTTTTTCAATAAATTGAAAGCAGCAAAGGCAAAATCTTTGAAGTGGGCTTATTATATTCTAAACTGGCAAAAGAGGGAAACTACAAGGCAAACAGCTGCTTATACTGTATTTTCCTCTCTCTTTGCATAGCAAGTAAACCCCATTGGTATTACTGTGTGATATCAATTACTACATGGTTATCAGTTACATGTGTTGTATCCTAATTGGATTGTGCCATGCTGCAGATTACATTCTGTGGACTATGAACACTGGTTATATTACCTTTCTTGCTTTATGCTTTGCAGATGAAAACTAATTCCTTTTTGTTGCTGGTTGTTATGCTCTAATGTAAAATGATGCGTCCGAATGAATCTGCTGTCATGCACTATACCACAGTGTTATAAAAAAGTAGGATTTTGATCAGGCTGTAAAAACTGCTAATTTAAAATGACAGCATCGTCTGGTTGTGCACCTCTTGCAGACGTGAATTTCTTAATACAGCTTAAGGTGATTCCTGAATGCTAATGCCTCAGTTAAACTCTGCTGCTAGTTTGGTGGAGTGGTGCGTGCACAGTACATGTTTACCAAGTGAGAGAGACTGAGCATCTGTGTCCATGTTTAGTTTTCTGTTACGCTTCTTATTGCAATTCATTTAGCTGCTCTGCGTTTCATGCTAGGTGACAGAAATGCAAACACAACATGAAATACACCAGCCGCGCTGAAATAACTGAGCTGTGGTCTCAATTTAGATACAGCTGTTTTGGTTCTCCAGATAGATGTAATTTAAAATAGACTGTCAACCAGAAGACCCACTAATATTCATGGGACAGAGGATTGTCACATCTTGGACAATGTTATTCACTATGGACTTGTATCCCTGTACATGTCACTGCTCACGGCCCGGGAAAGTATTTGGGCTACATGCTGAATGAAAAGAAAACAGCAGGTTTACTTGTATCATCTCCTACTCCTTCTTAGACTAAAAAGGGTTATACTATTGTTTCATTGCAAAGCACATTCAATTAAGAAGACGCGACAGGCTTATACATAGTTAAACACACGTCCGATTCGTTTTAAATCTATTTATACTTCTGTATTTTTATATTCACTGCTTGTAATAATGTCTGCCTCACTTCTCTATATGCATTATCATATTTCAAATTTGTTATCATTAAAGTTTCATGTTGTCAGATTTAGGATGTTGCTATGTTTTAGGCAACCGCAGCTAACAAGCAGACAATTTAGTCCTTTTTTTTTTAAAACAGTTTTTAGAATTTATACTTTAGCTAGAGAAACCCTGCTGTACAGTATATCAATCAGTACGTGCTTTTCTTTTCTTTCTATTCTATTTATTATATACTGTTCAGATTTTACATGTCATATCTAGTGTATGATTTAAAAAAAACTGCAGAATATGGCTTAAAAAAATGTATCACCTCTATTTTTGTGCATTGTTCAAAAACACTTGTCATATAATAACAAGCAGAATTAATGCTGGGACAATTGATTTTTTTTTAACACTTACTACTAAGGGCGCTGGCGACATACTTTCCTATGTGCTAAAGGACTGTTATTTAGACCAATTGGATTGATGCTGACTGATGTTTCAAAATGATGCAAAATTGTTGCAGGCCTGATTGATTCCATGGCCGTCTATAACAAATTTACCTGTCACTGACAATAAATATCAATCTAATATCCCTTGTCAGGCATTTTAATTATTTATTTTTCTGTGCCAACATGATAAGGAGATACGCATGGATTACAGTCGGGACATTAGTAGGGTAATTTGTATTATCCATATTTGTGTTGTTAATCTGCTGTACACAAGTTTATGAGGGATGACTGCGGCCATTTACATAATATCAATATCACATGGCACTACAAGATGGATACAGTGTCTAATTATGCTGTGGTTGTTGCTTTGTCCTATGGTTCTTGTTCTAAAATAAATACATATTTTATGTAGCTGTTACTAGGCACGCTCTGTATATATTAATGCTAAAGAAAGGCTGAGATAATGACCAAGCATTCCCCTTTCATAAAGGATTTATGTAGTTGTTAGTATAATAGCAGAAAATGGACTGCTGGCTGCAAGACTTGGTTTTATAATTACGCAAAGCCACAACTAAGTGTTTTGTTTTTATAGCTGCTATGGGTAACAAAATAGATTTTTAAAGTATCCCTTGATTTTAAAATGTACAAATGTATCTACTCATACTGTAACTATCCATCTGGCTGGACATAACTTACCCAAGCAGCTTTGTATGGTATGCTATCATCTCATAGTAAGGTATCACATGCTAGAGAATTTTGTAGCATTTGAAAAAATTGCTTGTGATATGTTACAAAGTGAAGATGTCTTACGCCTCATAGATAGATGCTCCATCCAAGTATTGTCCTGCCAGAAAGTTCAAAGTTGACACATTTGAATACACTGACCAATAGCGAACCCAAGTTACCATCTCCTTTCATTTTTAACAGATTGTAAATTGTACTTCAGTACGCAGTCTCTTGATAGACATAAGAATGATTTGCAGGAGAAGACAACATTGTGTGCTTATATTGCTGAATTTATGAAGACATTTTGTAGAAAAAAACACAACTAAGTAGAAATTGGTAACAAATTAAATGCTCAGACTGTTGTGTATGAAAAAAAAAAAAGTTGTCAGTGTGCGGAACGAAAGTTCTGTATTAGAAATACAGGCAGCCGAAAGCTTATTTTTTTTAGCCGCCCAAAAATATCTTCCATATACACACTAAGGGCCTCATTTACAAAGATCGATTTGTGAAGGCTAGATGAAATCGTTTCATCTTGCCGCGATTTAACCGCAAGTTTTTGGTTTAAATCGTGGTATTCAGAAAGATGCGATTTACCGTGATTTAAATCAAATCACACGAGTTGCTGCGATTTTGAAAGGGATAAATCGCGGTGGTTTTCTATAGAAAAGCACAGCGATTAGACCTTGAAAAAATCGCAGCAAGTCGCAGGAGATAAAAAAAAAAAGCAAGTGCTGCATGGTTGAAAGCCTTAGCCATGCTGTGCTGATAGAACTACAAGGCTAAGCATTTATTCTTTTACAACACAGCACACTGCATTCAAACACTTAGGATAGGACACGGTGAGCACCGGAGGTAAGTGCACACATTAGGGAACATAATTAGTTAGGGAAAATTTATTTTTTACATGCGCACTTACTGTAATGTGTTAATGTATGTTTGGTGCACACTGTCTTTTTTTTCTACACACACTACACACAGCGCGGCATGATTAGAAGCCTTACCATGCTTAGCCTTGTAGTTCTATCAGCACAGCATGGCTAAGGCTTTCAACCATGCAGCACTTGCTTTTTACACACACAAAAACACGTCAAGTATGTCAGGGACGTCCGCATACATGAAAATTGCACCTCTCAGGCTGCGATTTTTTTGTTTTGTTATTTCAGGTCGCACTAAAGGCGATTTCTTCAAATCGCCTTTTGTGAATACCACAATTTTTTTTTCTATCTTTTGAATGGCAAACATCTGGACGATTTCTGTCCAGCAATGTTTTCCGAGGCGAATTTTTAAAAGCCATAAATCACGCGATTTGACCTTTTGTGAATACCGCAATGTGAGTTTAGAGGGTCAAATCACGCGATTTATGGCAATTTAGGACAAATTGTCCTTTGTAAATGAGGCCCTAAAGAAGCTGATTTAGAACTGCTCTTACACCTATTTTTTAGCATTTGTTAGTATTGTGTATGTGCAGTACAGCAGCCAGCACAAAAAAGCAATGCAAAGTTGCTGATCTGCCTTTGTTCTGCACTTGTGCAAGGGGATATATAATATTATATTATAAAAAATAATAATAATAATAATAATAATAATAATAATAATCTAATAACATATAATATAATATCCACTATATAATATTGAGAAAGTGCTGCTGCACTGCGCTTCCTCCTACAATCCTGCACCAGCCCAGGGCTGGCTCAAGTGTAAGACGCAGCAGATTTTTTTAATTATTCTTAGTTATAAAACAGCCATACACCCTTAACAACTATTAAATGAATAAAACATGTATTACAACACAATCATTCTGCATACACGACTATGTATTGATTTTATTTTTCTTTAGGCTGAATAACAGCATATTGCCACACATGGGACATATCCAGAATTAACCTCGGTAACATAACAAAACATTGTGTTGTTTTGTGCCACAACGCTTGTGAGTCCTCTGCAGCAGAAGCAAAATTACGCATGTGCGATCCTATATTCCTGTAATTTGCAAGTCTAGTTCGCACATACGGAAATTCCATACCCTGAACCCTACATTACCTTTTACACACATGCCCCACCTTAAACGGGGCTGGTGGATAATGGAGGATCGTACATAAGTGCTTAACCAAGCGCTTACTGTATGATTTAAATACCTCCACCCACCATGCGCCCGCGCTGTATGCATGGTGGCTTGTCACGTTTTGCCATTGCAATGGCTTACGGTACGTAATCCAGAATCGTTCATAGTGCGTTCCAGGGCATAACTGTCATGACCACGCATGTAGTACTTATGCATTTGGAATGCAGAAATAGGTTGTTTTGCATCATTCTGGATCCAGCTTATTTGCTGTAATGTGCTCAGACATTTTATATTTTTAAATAGGTATAATACATAGTAAGTGCCCC
Source organism: Limnodynastes dumerilii (assembly GCA_011038615.1). Classification (NCBI taxonomy): domain Eukaryota; kingdom Metazoa; phylum Chordata; class Amphibia; order Anura; family Limnodynastidae; genus Limnodynastes; species Limnodynastes dumerilii. The sequence continues at coordinate 58,372 of WWET01005865.1, forward strand.
GCTAGCAATAATAAATAATATGTGCCCCGCTAGTATTATTAAATAATATGTGCCCCGCTAGTAATATTAAATAATATGTGCTCCGATAGATAGATGAAATATTATATACCCCATAGATAGATGAAATAATATGTGCCCCAATAGATAGAAATACTGGACCTAATTCACACTTAAGAACGCGATAGGTTCTCAAATATATACGCAACTAGTAGCAAGGCAACTTCTTAATAGACTTACGAGTTCCATAGGGCTTCCTTAACTGTAGGTTCACATTTGTGTGCGTAGGGCGACTAATTATAAACGTGTCCACATAACCGCGCCTTCTTTTGGTCATTTAAATGCCTCCCTCCACCCAATCTTCGTATCTGCCGTGTATTTACGACACAACCCCTTTTGGCGTAAGTTACTGTGAAACTAGCGACTTTAGGTGAGTACTGTTGAATCTGCATTCCCAAGTCCAACGTAAATAGTATATAAAAGTTACTAAGCATGCATAGTATATTCCTTCTTAAAAATACGCTCCTAAAAACACAAAAATTCTTAACTGTGAATCAGGTTCACTATGTGGCCCGATAGTAAGAATCATTAAGTCTGGTTTGGTGGTGTGTGTATATGGCAAATAATCTTGTTAAAAGTTCATACTTACAGTTCTGGGGACTTCAGTGTTGCTTGCAATTATATTGGCAGCCTATTTGAAATAGGGACTTTCAGCTGTTTCTACTTCTAAAAGACAGCCCTCGAGCCAGGGACTCCCAGCGGGTCCATCCAGAAAATGCATCTTCTTCTGTGTCCCTTCAGCTAATGACTCCTGTCATTGCTTGGCCCTTTGTAAACCCTCTGAAGGGACTCCCTCTTTTTTTTATGTAAAAACACATGTATTGGTTTTAAATGGCAGTGTTAATTTTTTACATTTTTTGTCTTTAATAAGGGGCACGGTGTGTGCCATTTTTTTTAAGCTAAATCTTGAATACATTTTGAAGGGTTTAGCTAATAATTGAAGCGATTTAACCCTTCAAAAATTGCCACACGTCGATGTTGATTATAAATCGCCAGCACAAAGCGCCCCTTAGTAATTACGGTGATTTGGGAACCCAAATCACCTGAAAATCATGGCGATGGCAGCCAAAACCAGCCCTTAGAATTGAAAGGATCCATGGATATTAGAGTGAGATACTAAAATTCACTTACTGAAAACATTTTTCTATTTTGCAAAGATAAAGAAAAACAAAATTGTCTGAACGCTGTTTTATACATATGCATTTGCTTTCATGCGCTATATTATATATGATTATTTTCAAGATGAAAGATATTTGCTAACTGTTTTATTATAGCTCACATTGCATTGGAGCAATATAGAGCTCTGGGAAAAAAACAATCAAAACAATACAAAGTTCTGTTGTGTTACTGAGGTATACTATTAGTTGATGATGAAATTGTTTTGATTTTAATACTTGAAATAGTGGTATGTTTCAGTACACAGAATTATCGGAAAAGATTGCTTCAAATTATATTATA
>WWET01005867.1:24250-47899 GCA_011038615.1 Limnodynastes dumerilii
GGGGTCTCAGGGGCAGAGCATATGGTATGTTATGGAATGTTGGAGGGTCTCAGGGGCAGAGCATATGGTATGTAATGGAATGTTGGAGGTTCTCAGGGGCAGAGCATATGGTATGTTATGGAATGTTGGAGGGTCTCAGGAGCAGAGCATATGGTATGTAATGGAATGTTGGAGGGTCTCAGGGGCAGAGCATAAGGTATGTTATGGAATGTTGGAGGGTCTCAGGAGCAGAGCATAAGGTATGTTATGGAATGTTGGAGGGTCTCAGGGGCAGAGCATATGGTATGTAATGGAATGTTGGAGGGTCTCAGGGGCAGAGCATAATGGTATGTAATGGAATGTTGGAGGGTCTCAGGGGCAGAGCATATGGTATGTTATGGAATGTTGGAGGGTCTCAGGGGCAGAGCATATGGTATGTTATGGAATGTTGGAGGGAGGGTCTGTTCTAAAGCTCTTTATTATTGTCCATTGCAGACTTCGGGTCTCTCGGCATGGATCGGCCGTCAGATGGAGTGTCTCAGCAGCTTGCCGTCCTGGTCTGTCAGCCTCTTGGCTTGTGTCCTCGTCTCTGCTGTGACGGAATTCGTCAGTAACCCGGCCACCATCACCATATTCTTGCCCATATTATGCAGCCTGGTAAGTAGACGACACTGGCACGAGAATAACATTCACTTGGGGTAAGGAGTCTGATCAATATCATATTATAGAGGGGTCACTGATTCCATAAACTCCACATCCACATTAAGAGGGGACTTAGGAAAGACATGGTTTCAAGCTGCTTCCTTACACTTTACTTTGCCATGAAATCTGACCATGTTACACAGATAGATTTATATTCTACTTCAATCTCTTTGGCAGTCTGAGACTCTTCACATTAATCCGCTATACACGCTAATACCGGTAGCCATGTGCATATCATTCGCGGTGATGCTACCAGTGGGCAACCCCCCAAACGCAATTGTGTATAACTACGGACACTGTCAGATCAAAGACATGGTGAGTGATCGATCTATCCATCCATCTTCTATCTATCTATCTATCTCATATCTATCATATCTATCTGTCCATCTCTCTATCCATCCCATATCTATCTATCTAATATCTATCTATCTTTCTAATATCTATCCATCCATCTTCTATCTATCTATCTATCTATCTATCCATTTCTCTATCCATCCCATATCTATCTATCTCATATCTATCAATCTCATATCTATCAATCTCATATCTATCAATCTCATATCTATCAATCTCATATCTATCAATCAATCTCATATCTATCAATCTCATATCTATCAATCTCATATCTATCAATCTCATATCTATCTCATATCTATCTCATATCTATCTATCTATCTCATATCTATCTATCTATCTATCTATCTATCTCATATCTATCTATCTCATATCTATCTGTCTATCTTATATCTATCTGTCTATCTATCTATCTATCTATCTATCTATCTGTCTATCTATCCATCCATCTATCTCATATCTATCTATCTATCCGTCTGTCTCATATCTATCTATCTATCTATCTATCTTCTTTAGAATCAGCATATGCCTTACGCCTTAATGATTTCCTATTCCTTTATTATTGTACCTATTGCAATACTGTGTGTAGGTTAAGGTTTACTTTTAAGAGGATCTCTGCAGTGTGTGAGTGAGTGAGTGTGAGAGTGAGTGTGAGTGTTCCAGTTACCATTGGATATGATACAGGAGACTCTACATATTCCTTAGAGTGGGACCATGCAGCTCACTTTAACAGTGCGATAAGACAGCGACCCACCTTCACACTGATTGCCCAATGAAAATCAGGCATGATGTGTTGCCCTGGCTCACCAATAATCCTGGCAGGAACTGGTCTAATTTTTGGCTCTGGGCACGTATGTATCCCGCAAAGATTTCCCCCTCCTCCGGAGTCCGTCAGTTACTGTACACTGAATACAGTATCCGCACTGCAGATCAGATGTGGGATCTAACGGTAATGAAAATATAGAACAGAAAAGGTGGATTTCCCATTTAAATATGACCAGTTTCTGTCAATAGTTACATGATCTTTATTTATAAGCTGCTGGATAGTTTCCGCCGTAACAGAGGGCATAAGTGTAAAACAATGAAAAACATTCAAAACAAAAAAGCAAAGAAAAGAAAAGACAATTGCACACAGGAAAACAGGAGTTATGCGGGCGAGGAGAGCTGGCGTTAATGAAGGGGTGTTTTTAAGGATACGTTTAAAGCTTTGCAGGCTGGTGGGTAGTGTGCTAGAGCTGGAAGAGAGTTCCAGAGAAAATGGTGCAGCACAAGAGAAGTCTTGAGGTAAAATTTAATGAACCGCGGAAAAGGAAAAAAAAAAAGCAGATGTTACACATGAGATTCAAGCTCTCACTTTCTGATTACATACTAGGGAATAGCAGCTATAATCTGATTGGTTGCTATGGGCAACATCTTCATTTTTCCTCTTCCGGAGTTTAGTAAATCTGGTTCTTGGAGTCTTCGTGCAGCATATAGAGATTCCAAATAAATGAATGTTCCTTTATCAAACACTGCAACTCCTCTGGAGCAAGGGGACACCACACAGGACCACAATATGCAGAGTGACTACAGTCAGGGTAATCCCCAACTCTTCCTCAACCCAGTGCACAGCTAAGGGGCAAAGTTATGGTCTGTATGTCAAAGGTCATCACTGACCCTGTGTCCTTGCCATTCTCTTCCAGGTGAAGGCCGGTCTGGGGGTCAATGTGATTGGCTTGGCTATTATCATGGTTGCTATTAACACATGGGGAATCAGCCTCTTTCAGCTGAACACTTTTCCGGCTTGGGCCATGATTAATAACACCACTGACCACCTCTAAAGAGCCCGAACATCAACACGAACAGGGACTCCCTAACCGAGAAGAGCTCAGAGAGAAGGACGGGAGATGGACACAGAGCTGTACACCAAAGGTCGATTAGATGACGGACATTAATAGATGTGTTCAGAAACACAAATTTACTTGAAAGTTATTGGGGTTAAACCCACCTATGTAATCCATTTTCCTGAAATGCGTGATCCGCATGTCGGGTGGTCAGATTAGTACCAATCGCATTCAACGCATTTCACTATTTTCAGGCTTTAATTGACAATTGACTGTGGCTGCTTTTTATTGGCGTATCTTCCTGTAAATAGCGTTAATTGTATATCAAATAATATTTATGGCATTACTCGGTAGCTTAAAACTGGGTAAACACCAAGCCAAGTATAGGGCCGGTCATACGATTCAAGACCATTTGGTCTGATGTTGTATACACTCAGATGATCAGTGTTTGATGTGGTAAAACGCGATGATTATGGTTTTAGGAATATTCTAAAAATCACGATCACCGATGGCACAATGTCGGACAAACGTGGACAGTGTGTACATCGGTAGGACAGTCTGTCCGACTCTTCTGGCATCTCCTGAGCAGCGTAGACGGTTATCTGTACAGTGTGTATGGAGCGACCATTGTGTCGGCAGATGGTGAGGAGAGAAGATGACCCCAGATCCGCTAGTAATTTGGTATAGTGAGTACATAGGAATCAGCCAATCATCAGGACATGTAATCGTCAGTGACGTTGGCCTGTATTCAGGAGTACCGGACCTATAACATATACGTCTGGTGTTTAGAGTTTTTTTTCTTCCGCACATGCGTTGTCGTTTTTTTAACGTAATCTACGTATCTTTTCTTACGTAGACTGCGTAAATGCGGTCTGAAAGACCGCATTTACGCAATCTACGTAAGAAAAAGATACGTAGATTACGTTGAAAAATTACTACGCAGACGCAGTAGTAAAAATCGCTCTGAATAAGACCCGATGTATAAGTCTGTCCAAAATTTAACAGTTTGTGTACTGCCAACCGATTGGTTCTCCACAGGTCCTAGCATGCATTGTTTACATGGGTATAGCTGATACCCGACAAGGCATGCTGGGAATCGTAGTTTCACAACACCAGGAAAGCCACAGGTTAGCCAGGGATGGTGCCAGATTGTCCCTGTTTAATAACCTCCATTTTTAAACCACTCTAATACTGGCACAATGTGTACCTATAATTGTAGCTTAATAAGAATGATAAAAACCTACTCTTCGCGGTTGCCACATGAAGAGATTATATGGGGGGTTTAAAATGATATTACCGCACAGAAACATAGTGGAGTCTTTCCAAGTTACAACGACTGCTCCATAAACAGTTGATCTCAAAGCTTACAGCCGCAACTGTACATAGAACTGGCCACACACTACACAATGCAATCTCCCTGAAGACTGTAACACTATATTAATCACTGAGGAGATCGTATACAGGCCACACACTACCTGACGCAACTCTCCCTGCCTAAGATCAGCGCAGCGGCGGGCAAATCTCTCAGCACTGGCTGAACAATCCGATAATCGGAAATACCAAGACTACAACTCAGTCTATGGGGTAGTTATTAAAGATCCCAAAGAGGTTACATGGAGAGGACGTCCAACAGCAACCAATCAAATCTAGCCTTTATTCATCCATAACATATCAGATAAACGTAAGATAGCATTTGATTGGTTGCTGTGATCAACGCCCCTAATTAGCGATTTTAGATGAAACAATCTAATGTGACAACATTTAAATCCGTTCTGTGCCACAAATGAATGTATATTTCCAGCATACAATAAAGATATTACTTTATTAAACACATGAGAGCTAAAAGGCAGCAATTATTGGAACTTGATGCAGTCTAACACTTTGCTAGCTTTCCCAACACATTGAAAGCCACCAAAGCAGCAAACACAGAGGACGAGGAGCGTTATATATCTTTGGGAGACGCGCTGTTGGTAAGAGAGAGTCCAATATATAGTTCTCGACTGTACGAAGCGTCTGTCTGAGCAAGATCCTCTAGATGGGCGCAAGTCCTTGGTCCCATCACCCCCCTCACACAGTTTACGGATACAGGGTGGCTACTAAATACAGAAGACTTTCCTTGTCATATAAACATTAATCACTTGGAGGTTTCTTTTTGGATTCCAGATCTTTTTTAATGTCAGCAACTTTTTTTCCTATGTCGGGAACCTTAAACAAGAATTAGACACTTAAGAGACAACCACATTACTTAAAGCATCAAAAACACCAGATTGCAAGTTAAAATTATTTTCAATAAAAAAAAAATCAATTGCAATCAATGGCTGTCTGTATCCTCTCTCTGGGCCCGATTCAATTGCCGGCGAAGTTTTCAAAAAGATTGCGTCGGAAAAAATACGACGCCTTCGCCGGCAACTGAACGTTAAAAATTCGCATATTCAATTATTTTTTTTACCGCTGCGCTAAAACAGCAGCCAGCGGTTAAAAAATTTAACGGAGCAAAAAAAAAAATACCTTCTTGGAATGTCGCAAATCACCTACTGCTAGCCGGAAGTACCCGGCGCTAATGACAGGTTATTGGCCATTGTCTGAAATAACGTTCTCACGATATTTCAGACTGGCTAATATCCTCTCATTAGCGCTGGTTACTTCCTGGAGGTGATTTGCGACGTTCATACAAGGTTTTTTTGTTTTTTTTTACCTAGGCACCTGCGCAGCGGTCCCTGGCTAGCTCACTATCCCCATCATCAGTATCCCCATCATGGGCTGCAGTTAACCGCTATTGTATACTGCATATGTGCAACATAATCTACGTTGCATGTTGCAACGCCATCTACGTTGCATGCAACATGCACACTAGATTATGTTGCAGAATTACTGCGCATGCGCAGTATACAATAGGGGTGAACGGTGGCCTTATATGCATGTATGGTGCCCAAACCATACACCCCAATTCAGTTGCACAGCATCAAGGTGATAATATAAAAATAAACAAAATTGTGCATTGTAATTAGCATTTCTCCGTGTTTTGACATTTTGGGCCAGATTTACCAAGCTGCAGGAAAGTAAAATTGCAGATGTTGCCCATAGCAACCAGTCAGATTCCAGCTGGCATTCTCTAGTATATAATAGGAGAGTGAGAGCTAGAATCTGATTGGTTGCTAGGGGACACATCTCCACTTTTCCCAAACCCGCAGCTTAGCATATCTGGCCCCAAGATTTTACCAGGACTTATTCTTTATCAAATCTTGTGACATGATCTTATATAGAGAATTGGGCTCCTGTTATTTTCAAATGAAAATCAAAATGCTCCCATTTATTCGGGGGGTAAATTTCCCTATCGGCTATGTATACACTTAGTCTTTAGACTTTGAATATGTCCAATTTTATATTTGTACAAAGAATATAAATGGACAAAGCATGCAGTACAGAATGATGCAATGCTAGTAAAATACAAAATGTATACTCTATATAGTCTAAGGAATGTAAGATTGCCCAGGTTTATTACCTAACAAAGTCTGGCAAGCAAAACTAAAGATGAACCCCTTAACACTCTATAATCTAAAACTATTACTTATATCCAATAAAATATTAGATAACTGACATATGATGCAAGAAGCACTGATGCAAGTGGTGGCCAATATGCTGTGGTCACATAGGGTGGAGTTAAAACCCAATATTGTTCTGCCTACTAGAGCTGTAGAACAAGGAACAATGGTGACATACCTTAAAACACTAAGGGCCAGATTTACTAAGATTATAGCTCTCACTTTCCTATAACATACTAGAGTGTCAGCTAGAATTGGATTGGTTGCTATGGCAACATCTCCACTTTCCAAACCTGCAGCTTAGTAAATCTGGACCTTAGGGTCACAGACACTACCCCCAAAATATAACAATTAAGAGTGCTTTCTTATGGAGAGAAGCTTGAATGTAAAGTATGGTCAAAGTTATTCAAAGGACTCAAAAATGCCATAAATAAACTTACTTCATAATTCTGTGCCAGGTACATCCCCACCACATTCCCAAAGGCAAACCCCAGCTGCAAAGTGAAACATACAGAGATTTTACCAACAGCCAAAGTGATGTACACATTGTATCAAGCAAAATAAAGATTTATTCTGTATTATTCAGTCTCTATTTACTAACAACTATTTAGAAAAAACATATGACTCCTGATAGGGGGAGACATTGTCCTCTAAATTTTACCCTAACAACGAACTGTTGATCAATATACTGATTCTTATAATCCAATAACAATTGTAGAAACATTTTAAATAATTGGTCATTTGCACACTAGACCATCCAATATGAAGGTAAGCAATTTACAATGCAGTCTGTGCCTATTACACCCAGTGTGGAACAGTCCCAGCATGAGCTGGAAGACTTGCTGTCTAGCTGGGACTTGTAGTTCAACAACACCTATAGAACATGCAGAATGGGTCAATAAGCTGTACTGTGCCTATAGGTTATAATTAAAATTGTGACAGGGACACATGTTTAACAGTTGTCACATAAGATATAGGATTATGTAAGCACATAATAGCATTACAACATTAGAGGACATTCTAAAACATGCAACAGAGATTAATTCCCCCCTCCAGTCCCTGTGCCCAACCTTCCCAGTCCCTCATAGTGGTTACCTACCCCTACCACACTCTAGTAACTTACCAAGAACTGCAACATGTTGGCAGCTTCTCCTCCCAAAACAATCTTCAACTAATTCAGACTCACTCACTTCCTACTTCCGGCGGATGAAGGCGTGAGGCCATCTTTAAATGGGGCATGGCCAAACCGCAAAGTGTGCCCTCTAAACGTTATTGCTGCCTCTAGTGAGCAGCATGTGTGGGGATACAGAGACCCCTAGTGGCCAATAATGAGAATGTCGTTGAAGTTATGTGGTGGCATAAATACATTGGTTTTAGGGTGTGCCAAATTAATTATACACACTTAGATAACCAACATACTGTAACTCAAGGGAAAATATCTCACAAGCATCAGATGTTTTTAATAAATTATCCTGCTTTTTTATTCCAAAACTATTGGCTGGTAATTTTCTAGAACAAATGCAATAGGATCAAATTAAGCCTGGATGCACAGTGCAGTGTGATGGGACTCTATGGGCCTGATCCAGAGCTACGATGTAGCGCTGAGCGTGCTAACGCTCAGCGTTACATCGCTGACTCCCCCTGTGCGGGCGTATGGCCCCTTCCTTACGCCGGCTGAAGGCTACCCTAACTTCGGCCGGCGTAAGGAAGGGACGTCCCCTCCAGCATCCCTACGGCGCTACTATGTTGATCGGGCGTTTCCATAGTGACGCCGGGCAACATCTGCCCGGCGCATGTGCATTAGAGCGACGGTGGCCGTAGCTCTGGATCAGGCCCTATATCACTAAATAACATATTTGGATCCCTGCTGCACAAAGAGAATGTCAGCACTCTTCCGAATGCGGGTCCCAAATTATGCCGACTACATTTTCGACTTACTAATTCTTAACAGCATCAAGGAAAACATGTTTTAATAAAGTAATAACGTCTGAGTTAAAAGGATATCTTCAAAGTTATATAAATCAGCTTTGTTGCTTTTAAAAAACAATTTGTTAATAAAAAAATAAATGTTTTAAATATAGGAAAACAATACATTTATTTAAAAAAAAAAGATCCTTAAACGTTATTTGGTCACCATGGAAACGGGATTTCACAGGCTGCCCAGGGATATAAATATACCCCAATAACAGCAGAGCTGTCATTAGCGTCGGGATGTCCTGTGGTGCAGAACATGAGTTGCGTCGGGCCAAAGGGTTTTTTATTTTTTTAAAGACCTCCCCCACGGATTAAAAGCTTGGAAGATGGGATCCTAATCAAGATGGTAAGTACTTCTTTTTATTTATCATTTTTATGCTATTTTTTTATTCATTTATTTTATGCATTTTATAATTACCGGTAATTTTTTTTATTTTATTTGGGGTATTAAATAATCATTGTTTATTTATAGGGGGGGAATTAAATGTTACGTTTTTTGTTTTTTTTAATGGTAGGGGCCGGCCCTATATTTTATTTAGTAGCTAGGAGGGGTATTAAATTGTGTTTTGTTGTTACGGATAACAGGGTATGCTGGCACTTGTGGTTCTCCGAGCGCTAGCATGCCTTGCCATCCTTGGGCATGCTGCTGCTTGTAGCACTACACGCATCAGCATGCCCTGCCATGTTAAAGTTACTAAAACCCGGAAAATTCATTGGAGATGTGAAAGGCTCTAATTTCCCGGCCTTAATTTCCCCCGGGTTTTTGCGGACTTAAAAGGTTTCTTATTTTTTTACCTGGTATTTCTTCTCCCGGAATAACCCAGGTTTTTAGACCCGAGTTTTCCAGAGTTGGTGATGGTAAAGGGGTATCACGTTTGCCAATTTACAAAAATTAAGAAACAAGTAACTAAATATAAATGGATGTTTATAAAAAGTGTACAAGAAAAGCATACACACGTATGTACACGTTATTACAAGATTTTTTTTTTCCCGTGGTTGGTTTGCCTACATATTTATTTTTTCCAAGTAATGTATATAAAATATGTTTTTATAGCTCATTGAAGATTTTTTTCTGTTACTAGTTAGTTTCTTTTTTTTTAATCAAACAATGTTAGGAGCTGATTCAGAGTTGCACTTACACCTTTTTTAGGTGCAAGTGTAGACCTAAGCAATACCATGTTGAAGTGCAAGTGGAGGCAATTTTAAAGTGCGAAACCAGAATTAGAATTGAGAGATTAAGTTTCTTAGCTCAACTCTTTTTTTTTTATAGATTAAACATAAAGCTATGCAGTATGTGAGTTCTATGTGTAAAAGTAATGTATTTTCCCTGCATGCAAAAGATTAACATTTAACACCCCTTACTTTGAAAATTTTTTACCCTTACTCCCAAACTCTGAATCAGCCTCTTACACAATATTGTTTGAAACAAACAATTGTGTGATCTGCTTCATAATCAGGCGAAAAATGTATGTAGTGTGAATTCATGTCATGCGGTATCTCCTCCAATAGGAAAAGCAATGACTACAACCCTTTGCAGATAGAAAAGTGAGGCCACAGCAAAGTTAAAGTACAGACTGCAAAATCAGACTCTTAATTACAGTACAGTGCAGCCTGTCTCTGATCAACAATTGTACTGATTTAGCTGCAGCCTAGGGCACCACCAGAATATCCTTGCAGATGCCTGCTGGTGATGGATGGGGCATAGATGTTTGAACCTGAACACAAGTGTAAACATTGGTGGTTGAGGAGTCAAGGCAAACAAATTTTAAATTAAAGACACTTATTTTTGCTGATCAATATTCATCAGGGAGAAGTCAAGTTAATGGTTTGATTTTATTTTTATTCAAGGAAACTTACCAAATTGTATAAACTGGAATGAAGTCAAATTATCCAAATTTCAGTAAAGCGCTGTATATTTTTGTGGCTGATAAACTTAAGCAGGGTACACACTCAAGCGTTATTTGATGATTACGGTGCCAATCACCCGATAATGTGAACTGTCCCAAGATTCAGCAGAATATTTTGAACCTGCATCATATCGTGTGATTTGACTTTTAGGAGCTCCTGGTTTTACACAATCAGCAATGCCCTGATGTCTCTAGAAATCTTCAGGGTGTACTTGCACCTGATAATCACTGCAACAATTCCCATACAAATTTCTGCATAGCACCACCTTGTGGGCAACTGCATCATTGCAATAAAGGTTTATGGGAACAGTCTGTGAAAAGAGATACAGTGTGGTGCAGAGGTACTTTTAACAGTTTATAACAGCAGCACCCTACCATAAAACTTATGTGGAGGCAGTGTGGAAATCTGGATTGTATATAAGGGCTTAACCTATCCCTTATACAATAACCATACTTCCCCCTCCCACCTTGAATACTTTAAATAAAGGAATGGCCAGCAGTACTAATAACCCAAAAAGGGTAACAGCCAGGGAACCCTACGTTAGCCGATACCCTTAATCAGACATTAAGCACGGTTCAAAGTCTACAAGGGAACAAAATTATTTTGCAACATTGGAAAACTAATACTTATGCAAGACTAGAAATCTGGGCTAATGGCTCTCTACATAGATCATATATAATTCATTGTATGTCTGTCCAGTAATTCATTTGCACACCCCTGCATCGAATGGCATGAATCCAACATGAGGTGGTCCAGCTTGATCCTGGCCAGGCTTTAGGAAAGGGGGGAGTCCCAGATGGACCTACCGTTGGTATATGCTGGGCAAAACTTTGACACAGGGAGCCTTTTCTGGGCCTTCCATTGGATGATTTGGATGAAACTGAACAGAAAGGAATGCTGGGAGTTAGGGCTATCCCAAAAGAACCAACAAAACACACTGTGCGGCCACCTCAGGGGTGTGTTGGAAGAGCTGCTAAATATTTTAAAATGCTGACTGTTATATCCAGCTTAGCCGCTGGACGATTAGCAATACCGGGCTCTTCTGCCAGTACTGTATGTATTAGACGCAGGAAAAGAAGTCAGGCTATAATGTACATTTTTTTATTATTTGTAGTGGCAATAAAAAAAGTCACATACAATTTATTTTTTCTAGGATTCATTTGGAAAAGTGAAAAAGACTGTCCATAATTTATAAAGGTAGAAAATACACGGTGTACATTCTGGCGTAACTCCTCCTTCTTTGCGATCACGCTCTCGATACTCGTAGGAGACCTCTGATCCGCCTGACCAATGCCTGGATGAAACTGTGACGAGACTGCACCTTACAATACATGCTCTCAATGTCCAGCAGCCTCTTCTGGAGGGATTCCCCGAAAATGTTTGCACTTTCTCTCTGAAGCTGTTAATGAAATAAGAAGCAGGGTGCTAGGTTAGTGATTCTAGGGTACTATTCGGAGTGTTTCAGGGCCCACAGTGACTGGGAGGGGGCCCGCACCACGGCCTACTATTGTACGGACCAGAGCCCTGAGCAAAAGGGGTTCTTGAAGTGGCAGAACCCCAGAGCGGAGACAGAAGGAAAGTCTTGTAAGATGACATCATCTCAGGAGACCACCATTTATGATGGAGTATGGTGCTGGTGATATCCAGGCCAAGGCTCCCTTGTTCCGCTTGACTTAAATAAAAGCAGCTGTACGTGTGTTTGGAAAGCCACCAAGCTTCCATTGCCCATGTAGGCTTATCGTTGTGCTTATTAGTGGTTATACCATGGGACAGGCAGATGCCACGAGTTACGCCTAATAAAACTGTCGCAAATGCTACTTTTTTTACAACCACAGAATGGGAGTTATGTCCACGTGAACAGACTGTGGTCTATGAAGGTCCTACACACGCAAGACCCTGTGTCTCTAGATTCTATACAGCTGTGGATCCTTCATATAGAATTTCTGCTCCTTGTGCAAATCGTTAGGGCAACTCAGGTCCATATAATCCATGGATCGTTTGAGGCGGTCGCCCTGATGACCCCACAAACTTTGAATTTCCAGAACTCTCGCTGCAGTTCAAGAGGATGGATGTCAGTGATCGATATCCTCCTCGGAAGCACTAAGTATCACGACTGTCGTCATATTCCAGCAGCTGCATGAGTGTGCTTAGGAGAATTAGGTCTATCGCTGACATCCATCCTCCTTCACTGCAGCGGGAGCCATTTGCCATTTTTTATGCTCAGGGATCCGTGACGGAAGCTGCGCCCTGTGATCTGCAAACTGCGCGACATTATGATGTCATGCGAGCCGTGCGTCTCTAACAAACCAGCTGCGTTTATTTTGTTTTTGTTTTTAAATTATTAAAATGATTAAATTAGTAAAAAGATTTGTAGCAGTCTGAAGATTCAGGCCAGGTAAGAAAACTTGGTGGATTAAAACTGTGTGTATGGGGGGGTGAATGGAAAGAACTGTTAATAAGCAGCACAATACAGTTGGCAGTTCAAGAGGATGGATGTCAGTGATCGATATCCTCCTCGGAAGCACTAAGTATCACGACTGCAGTCATATTCCAGCAGCTGCATGAGTGTGCTTAGGAGAATTAGGTGGGGGAGTGCGAGTCCAAGCACGACAGTAGCCTGTTAAGTGCCAGCTCCATCCACAGCGCCCCCTATAGCCCATAGCAAGTAGTATCCTCCAGACATTATGAAAGAAAAACAATTTGAGCCACAAAAACGGGTGGTAACACAGAGCTACAGCCTCAAGAGCCAAAGCAGAACATTTCTAGCATCACTTTACATACCAGTGTTAATGGGCCTGATCCAGACCTACGCTCGCAAGCGATCGTACGCTGGTCGTACGCGTAAAATCGGCAGAAATAACGCACTGCGCATGTGCACTTCCGGTCGTACCAAAGACCTTTTCGTAGCGGCGATTCGGGCGTCCGTATTCTTTGCGTATTTTCCAACGACGGGGCGTGTTTATATTACGAGGTTAGTACGGACGCTGGAGTTAGGGAATGTAGGCGGGGGGAGCCATTTAAATTGTACAGTATGGGCGTGCTTAGCCCGCTACGATCAGCGCATCGCTACGAAAATTCGTACTAATGTCGGGAAAAGTTAAGGTAAGGGGTTCAGCCGGCGTACAAAGGTAAAGGTAAGGGAAGCGTCATGGGAGTGAAAGTGAACGCAGTAATACGCTCCGCTCTCATGCGTAGGTCTGGATCAGGCCCAATGAATCATCTTTTTTTAAGTTATATTTTATAATAACACACGGGGGAAACCGCGAGAGATCTTTTGGGGTTGTGGGTGGGGAGGGTGTCTTCCAGAGCAAGGGAGAACAGACAAACGCTCACCATGTCAATGTCCTGCTGGGTGACTCTGTTTTGTGTTCTGAGGTCTGTGCTAATATCACTTCTTAGTGTATCTATGAAGAAACACAAGGTTTATGTTACATGAAGCAGGACTTGCATGAAAGACGACACGACGTTGTGTGAGACATTCCGCTCACCTTGGAATCTTCTGCCACTAAAAGACGCACTGGTGAATAGTGACTCCTGGTTGTCCGTTGGAATGCAATGGAGCAGATAATACTCCAGATGGCGCCAGAGAAGGAAGAGACAGGTTTCTATGATATCTACATTAGTGACCAGTGAAGGTAAATCTAGGACATGGATGACACAAAAGACACTGGCTGCCCATTCAATTAACCTATTGGCATGTTTTTGGACACTGAGGGATGAAACCCATGCAGACACGGGGAGAACATACAAACTCCACACTGATGAGGCCTAGTCTGGTAATTGAACTCATGACCTCAGCGCTGTGATGCAGAACTACTAACAACTTCAGCCTAGTGGTTTTAAAAACCTTTATTCCAGTGGCAGCAAATCTGCAGCCCAATGCGGCTAGATTGTGTGCAGCCTGTCGTTGTTCCTTATACCCCTTTCACATCACCAACTGTGAAAAACGGTTTTTCCAGGAGATGAAATACCGGGTATAAAAAATAAACACCTTTTAAGTCCTCAAAAATCTGTGAAATTCACGGGTATGTACCTTTCACATCACCAATGAATTTCCCGGGTTTTAGCAGCTTAAACCCGGCAGGGCATGCTGATGGTTGTAGTTCTACAATCAGCATGCCCAGGGATGGCAGGGCATGCTAGCACTTGGAGAACCACAAGTGCCAGCATGCCCTGTCACTTGTGACAAACGCACACCCCTTCTAGCACATTAATAAAATATAGGGCCGGCCCCTACCCTAAAAAATGCTAAGCATTTAATGCCCCCTTTAAAAAATAAAGACATTAATTACCGCTAATAAAAGAAAATAACCACTAATTGTTAACAGTAAAAAAAAATAATAAAAAGTGTTACAAACTTACCGGCCCGGGGGTATTCAGGACCACTGGCAACACTGCTTCTTCTGCCTCATCCGGAGGGACAGCGCACCGGAACGCACAGCCTGTCGCAGGACGCATAATGGAGCCTGCGGCGATCGCATTAGGGTCTATGCGTCCTGCGACAGTCCAGTTTGTTCCACAATACCCAGCAGGAACACATTCCAACCCGTTCAGACTTCTCAGCCACCGTCAGTAAAGTCATTTTTACACACATCTCTTCTGCACCTTCTACTCTCCAGTTTATGCTCGTCCTTGAGTTCTAATACACCTCATCCTTTGAAAATGACACCTCCTTGTACATGGTTACACCCCTTGATATATGGGAAGCTGCTATCATATCCCCATGGCCCTTCTCTGCTCCAAGCTACGCATGTTTACTTCCTCTAGTCTCTCTTTGTACACTGTGTGACGCAGGACCTGCACCATTTTAGTGGCTCTTCTATTCTACAAGTACAGGGCCCGGAAACAGCACACTGGACCATTATCCACAGATACGAGTGAGTCAGATGCAGACAGATCCACAGCCAACTCATCCGTCCTGCCCCTATCCCCACCCCCCTGTTTTTAGGTGCCTTACTTAGGAGTGCCATAGGGCTACCTCATCTAACCGTGCGCAGTTTCCTTCTCAAACTCCACACGGACATTGCCTCTGCTCCCCCCCTAATCCCTAATCAGTCCCCCAGGCGCCATTACACCGCCTCTTCCTACTTAAACTACTCCGTGCCGTCTTTAAAGACCCCACGGAGGCAATCTACGTGCATAACTGGTACATGGATTGAATAAATGACCTGCTACGCATGTGTGGTAGGCCACTTACTAAATATACGCAACTAAGAAGCTTCTGCTGCTTAGGTGTAAATACGGTCCATTGTAACAGGTCCACATCCATCCAGCAGAAAAATCACAACGAACAGATAAATATTGTTTAGAAAGCTAGAAGGCGCCATGACCCCATGTCATCCCAGGCTTACTGCGATCCACGTATTTCCAATAATGACTCATAAAACACAAATCACGTGAGAGGAATAGAACTTGTAGACGTTCCCTCTGGAGGTGCATCGAGCCAGACTGACGCCATTTTCTGTGCGCTTCAGTTGAGAACGTTAAGACAGTCCCTGGATGTCATGTAACAAACCCCATTCACACAAACGCCAAGATGCCCATCGATTATGGATCTCCCTACACCTGCTCCATGTTGGGGGGGAGTCTGGGCAATAAAGACGCAGCACCCCCAGAATAAGCCAACGTTCCTCTACATCGCCCAGCGCCGGTTCCCTCCCGAGACACAACTCAAGAAACGTGAATGAAAGGATACAGGAGCAGATGGACAGAAGCTTGGCTCTGCTGTTGATGAGCTTCACCAGTCTCTTTCGTGCCAGAACATACTTCTGTGTGGTTGAGATTTTATCTACTCCGATTGGCGTCTCAGACTGGCACAGCTATAGGGCAAGAGGAAAACACGGGTCAGCACACTGGCGCTGCGGCCTTAAGGCCAGAGGAGGCCACGTTTCTGTTGTTGTTGTAGTCGATCATTTCGTCACCTCTTTGATCTCATCTGGCGGCAGCTGCTCCACGTTCTGTAACTTGCTCATGCTCTGCCGGTGGATGTCGTAGTAGGTGAAGAAGTCACAGGAGCATTGCTTCAGAAGAGACAAGACAATTCCCAAACTGGGCGCCAACCAGGAGGGAAACCACAAAGCACACACATTAAAAGAAATGGAGAGGATTATAGCGGTTGCTATAGTGGCTTGCTTTTAGAAATAGAGTCAGCTGAAAGTTCCTTTTCGGCTGTCCCTATTTCAAATAGGCAGCCATTTTTTTTTTTTAATTTCATGAATGGGACAGTGTGCCGATCGGCATGCTCATCCATTCATTTTCATGGAACCTTCTGGGGACTTTTAGTGTTGTGGGGGTTAGGCTCAAGCTCTTAGGAAGGGAGGGTTAGGGTCAGGCTGCCGGGAGTGGGGGGGGGGTGTCTTAGGGTTAGGCTATAATGAAAGGGAGGGTTAGGGTCACAATTAGGGAAATAGTTCGGGTAGTTTTTAAACTTACCTATCAGAGCACCGAGTAGGGTGCATCGGGAATCGATTGCTATGCCTCATCAAGGCACAAGCAATCAATATCCCAGTCAGTTCAGAACGATCAAAATAGGGCTGTTTGCAACGGGGACCCAGACTCATCTTTACTATAAGCAGCTAATGATCACTTGCTCAGATTACCTACTCTAACTTTTAATGATGCCTGACCTGAGTTGGACCTGCTGAAATAATTTGCGCTGCTGTTAGCTTTTTGAAGCTATGACTGGTGACAAGTCAACCTGACCACCGCCCACTCCATATTACAGTGTACAGTATTCCCAGATCAATCCAAAAAGACATAGCTTAATCAACAAAAGTGAAACGAAAGAACAAAAATACACACCTTGGCCTCCTCCTGATATAGAACTAAATAAGTAGCAAATGTTCCCTGTGTTCACATAACTTTTTTTTTTTTTTTTTTAATAATACTTTGTACTTGTCACTAGTAACTTCAATAAACAGAAGAATTTTTCTCTTTCATAATTTAACACAGTTCTCATATTACTAATACTTTATTTATGTATTATTCCCCCCCCCCGAACCCACAAGGCAACTTCCTGATTAGTAAACACAAACAATAATATAATTTACACAAGAAAGTCTAAGTTATCTGAAGGCGGAAACAGATACCTTTAAATAATAAGATTCACTTAAATGATTTCAGGCGCCCTTCACACATTTACTTGAGTCTACTCTTTTCTCTGTAACATGGGATGAGAAAATGAGTCTTCGCTGAGTCTGACGTGATTTGGACACACAAATGTCAGTTATTGTAAAACTTGGTGCAGAGCTGCCCTTAGCGGGGGGGGGGGGTCTCCTTGGGGGGGCCCCTACCCTCATCTGATGCATGTGCTGATTGCCTGCAGCTGATTAATGGCTTATAAACAAGTAATCAGCTTCAGTTCTGGACAACCCCAGCTGCTTCTACTCCCCGGCAGCTCCTCAGGGGCGGTGCTAGCTAGGTGTTGTGGTGGCTATTGAGGGGCGAGGACGTCAGTCCTGTTTGAATTGTGCCCCCCAAGAGTTTCCCTGACAATTCTGGCTGCCATTGTCCATGAAGCACACTCAGTACATACCTAATCTGGAGCTGTCTCTGCTACTGCTCTCTGTCAGGCTGGGGGTGAACAGACACACCATTTGCTGAAGGTTAGGGGAGTTTTGCAGCATCAGTGTCTGGCAGTATTCCATCACATTGCAGCAAATCTATAGAAAAAGAATGCATGTAAGAAACAGTTTACATGAAATTATTGTACATTGCTTTCTTTAACCAGCAGGGGGAGCACTTGCAAGTGATCACTTCCAACATATTAATTAGTTGTCGATTCTACAAAGGTCAACTGATGCACAATATCAAGGTCGTCACCTGCTGCATAGCCAGCTCCACGTCGTCTTTCTTGCTCACTCCGTCCATCTGAGAACCGTCGTCTTGTAAATTGAGTTGGCGGAGTTTGTCTGAGCCCCCAAAACGATTTAATAGAGCCAGGGAAAGACGCTAAAGAATAACAAGAAACCAGAAGAATGAGGACCGTGTTAAGCTAAGTACATGCTGAGTTTCCAGTATCAAATCTGTAGTAATGATTCTAGCCCTGACCTCTAGTTTTCTGTGGATCGTTTTTACAACCTTTGCAAATAAATGTTTGTTGTAATAATATGATCGCCCAGAAGGTGGCGCTATGCAGAAATATGAATGGGAATGTATTCAGATATTCTTTCTTTGTTAATGTACTAGACATTGAGACGTTACCTGGAATCGGCCAATCAGTGCCTGCAGCTCGATCATGGAGCCTTCGTTTAAAGGGATATCCAGCTCACTGAGAACACCTGGAAGACAATATAACGTACTTCTGTTTGGTATCTAGGACTGTTGTCAGTAGACCTGATTCACAGATAAGAAAATGCCACTTTTTAGGCACATATATTTAAGAAGGGATATACTGCACCGGCGTAGTACCTTAATATACGCAATTCACGTAGGACTTAATAACAGGACGGCTCTGAATCACTATTATGAACCTATTTCTTCTAGGTTCGTAGTGACTTAAGAATGAAGGGGCGTGCCGGGAAAATTTAAGAAGGAAGATAAGAAGACTGGGTGGAGGGAGACATTTAAATGAGAAATCTGGGTGCGGTTAGGCAGAAATGTTCTTAATTTGCCACCCTATGCACACTAAGAACCTAAAGATAAGGTAGCCTTATAGCATTCTTAGATCAGTTAAGAAGTTGAAAACCGGTAATTAGGAACCTAAATTATTCTTAACTGTGAATCAGGTCCAGTGTCCTTACACAGGTTTTATTCATGGTCTACATATTTGGTAAAGAGCATCCTACCACAATGAGGGCCGAACCAATATTTTTGTGCCGTAACAATTTATTTGAAATTATTACAATTTAAGACATCCAGAAGGTGGACAAGTCTTCCAGTGTACCGGAAAAAAAAAGTCATGTCAAGTGCTTCTGCGCCCCACAAATCAAAATCATTTTAGGGGGCTAAAAATAGTAGCAGAATGAGACAAGTTGCAATGTCTCTTTACAGGTCACAATACATTAGAGACTGTGCAAAGAAGAGCAACTAGAATGGTACATGGCCTGTGTCACACACCATACAGAGAGACTAGAGGAAGTAACATGTATAGCTTGGAGCAGAGAAGAGCAACTAAAATGGTGCATGGCCTGTGTCACACAGCATACAGAGACAGACTAGTAGAAGGAGCATGTATAGCTTGGAGCAGAGAAGAGCAACTAAAATGGTGCATGGCCTATGTCACACCATAGAGAGACAGACTAGAGGAAGCAACATGGGTAGCTTGGAGCAGAGAAGAGCCAGGGGGATATAGCAGCAGCTTTCACATATATCAAGGGGTGTGAGAAAGTACAGGAGGTGGGCATCTTACAAATAAAGAGATGTATTAGAACATGAGGGTACGTGTATAACCTGAGGGGGTGGGAGGCTTAAAGGAAATGAACGGAAAATGACTTCACTGAATGCAGTAGATAAGTGGAATAATCTCACATGTGAGGTGGTAGAGGATAACACAGTAGAACAATGTAACATGCAAGAACACTCACTTGGAAGAGCAGCTTTGCTGATGATTCCTGTGAGTAAAGCCAGTTCCTGCAAGGAGCCGAGACTCCCCTCTTGACTTCGGAGGATCGCCTGGATTGTATCTGAATGAGCAATCAGGAACTGCAGCACCTGGCGAATGGGCAGAGAGCGCGCACATTACATTAGATTACAGCGGCACGTGTCAGACTTCATAACATCACATAGAACGTCCTCACACAACACAACGTCTGGCAGCTGTCACCTGGCTGAGCCTTTCACACAAACGCACGATCAAAGCAGAGAACCACAAGGGCCACTAAACCCAAACATTCAAAATGTCAAAATAGAAAAACAACATTTTGGACATAAACGACTCTGTATTTTTACAGCTCTTCCCAAAAGATGCTGCTTTTTGGAATGCTGAAACCAAAAAGAGTCCGATCTAATGAGTTTTAAGGGCAGATGTTTTAAATACTCCAAAGAGAGGTTTCCTATTGTAACCAATCAGATTGCAGCTCTTTTCTCCAGATATCGGACGGGTTGGGGTCACACAATCACATTTCCTTTTTGCTGATGGAGTAAACTTTGGCAATGAACACAGTGGACTGGATCTAGACTCCGATATTTAGCCGTTTTCAGCGCAGTCCGATCGGAAAAATGTGGCTTTAGCAAGTTGCGCACGCATCAGGCACAAAGGAAGAGCACAAATGCGTTTGATCCAGACGTGACACTATTGACCCTGGTCACTTCTTACAGCTTGAAGCAGGAGGGTGAATTGCCCTCACAAGTAGCAGGGGCTCGAATCAGAGCGCTGTACAACCGGATCGTCGCAATGCCCGTTACACGCTTTTACCATGTCCCCAGCTCCCTACAAGGCGGCCCGATGGCCAGGGAAATCGTGAAGAGCATACACACTGCACGTTAACCTATCCGAGCTCCTGACCACACTGTGCCACCCTAATAGGACTGGCACAGCATCGGCCGGATAGCCTGATTATCGTGCCAGATTTCTAGGCCGCGTTGTTGGGGTACAGACAAAACCTTTCAGCTTCGGCCCATCATCCACCATACAATTATCAGGCCGATGGGCGTAACACAAAAGAGCTCTGACCACTCACCTGTCCAGCCGCCTGTGCGTGTTGCGCCGTGCTAGAGGTCAGGATAACTTGGCATAGCTGAAGAGCAGGCAGCAGAATTTGCCTGTACCGTTCCAACGGTGCCGGGATAAACACCGGAGTCTCTCTCGTTCCATACCGTCTATAGAGAAGAAACAGAAACACAAGTGTTCTAATACAACGCCTAAGAGTCAGCGAGAGAACCCAGACTATAAACTGAAATAAATAAATATTCCGACAGAAAGAGAGGGATAAAAGACGCCTAAGAGAGAACCCACGAGAGAACCCAGACTATAAACTGAAATAAATAAATATACGGAAAGAAAGAGAGGGATAAAAGGGGCTTTGACCAATCACTAAACAAAAAAATATATATATATTTGCCGGCTCCTTTTCCAGGCAACCTACATGTGCCCAGAGGCTCAATCCATAGATAAAGACATAGGAAGGCGCTCACAGAAATACTAATATTCAAGTAAAATCACCAAATAAGTTGATGGAAAGTGTGAGGCAGAAATACAATAAAAACACTTATTTCACGGACGTTGGGTTGGCAATTTTGGGGTCAAGAAGAGGGTTCTCAAAGAACAATGTGAAAGCCTTTTAGAGTACCATAAGAAAGTGAGTGGCACTTAGCGGACGCCAACACCTCTCTGGAACATTGCACATGTGGCGTTCCAACCATGTCCGTTGTTGCCGCTTACCCGTGTTGATCTGTTTCTGGGCGCATGAAATACACTTGGCACTGCGCCAGTCTCACAATGAGTCCGCTCCGTAACAGTTCCAGCGCCCCCTGTTGGCTCTTAGCCACCCGGGTTAGGAAAGCCTGTCGAAACAACAAACATCACAATTGTGGTTTACATTCAGGAACACAGCGCAATACACGCCCGTATCCACAATTCCGCAAGACGGCGATTTTATGTATTCTAGATGCACAAGTGTGCACGTCGGTTATGTTGTTTAACACAATATGAACGATCCCGGATTCCGTGCTAAGACTTTCCGTTGGCGGAGCGACCCACCATGAGCATCGTACATTAAGGTCCTGGTTAAGCAGTTACGTACAATTTTTATTTACTCACCAGACCGATTTCCCGTAGGTTGGGAGTGTAACAGTTAAGGCAGTGTCCACACATGTATAGGGGTGTGTGTGTGTGTACCCTATATACACATTATTTTTATTCATATTGGACCTGATTCATGCTTAAGAAGCTCTGGCTTATGATGTGTGGAATCTCCCGAAATGACCTATGTAAACAATTTACATGCCAGTTAGTTATGTAGATTGCCCCCTTGCGGTCTTTAAAGATTAGGTAGAAAGAGGGGTGCTAATGCCGCCTCGGGAGTGATAAGATAGAAGTGGGAGGGGGGATGTAGATTAGCCGGTAGGGTGGGGGAGAGGCAATGTCCGTGCGGAGTTTCCTTCTTAAGAAGGAAACTATGCAGGGTAAGATAAGGTAACCCTATGACACTCAAATGCCATATAGGTACCTTAAAACCGGAGGCGGATTGTTTTAAACAGCAAATTAAGTGGGTAATATGGTTTATAGAGGAAACGGACATCGTACAGCCATTTACCATATTTCCAACATTAAAAAAGAAAAACTGTGTTCATACCATTTTGGACTCATAGATATACAGAGCCTTCAGCACCGGAGGCTGAGGAGTCAGCAGGTTCTGCAGGATGCCATCATCCTGTGCCAAGCTGTCCACCAAAACCTTAAGGTACCCGCTGTTGGAGAGATAGAGGAGCCACTGCTGCTGTTTGTCAATAGAGACTATTCGGTCGAGCAGGGCCAGGGCCAACATCTGCAAGACAAGGACATCAAGGGCCTGAAGGTCAAAGGCACCAACGGGGTATATCCAAACGCTCAACGCAAGACCATAGCTACCCTGCCAATTTCATGCCCATCGCAGGCATCCCGGCAGACGACCTCCATCAGCGCGGTCCCGTAGCTTTCAATGATGGACAGATTCTCCCGCTGCAGCTTGCTGAACATGTCCTCGGGGGCCGTCAGTCTCTCCCACATGGTCTTATTGGCTGCACAGAGATAGAATACGTTATATGACGCACATGAAGGGTGCTAATAAACGACCTTCGACCCTACTAAAAAATACCGCAACTTGTGACACATTACATAAAGCCGGTGTGTGGCTCTCCAGATGTTGGAAACTACAAGTCCTCTGACGGCATGGGCATCGTTGATACCAGACAAAGCATGCTGGGAGTGGTAGATTCAGAGCATCTGGAGAGTCACACGTTGGCTAGGCCTGCATTGCATAAATATTTGTGGGCCGGATCCAGACTTATGAAGCCGCTGCATTCAACACTCCCTGCTCGACAGGGAAGGGGAAGCCACTCCCACAGAGTTTTGATCCGAGGACCCTACCTTAAAACCGTTGTCATTCTCCGGTACGAATGTCCCCTTTTCAAAATAGGGATATCCGAAAGTTTCTGTATCGGATATCCCTATTTAGAATGGTTACGCTTTTCTCCTTTTTTTTTTTTTAATGGGTGAGTATGCTGTTCAGAAACAAAGATCACTCCGCCACTATCGCCGGGGGTGAGTAAACTCTTTCTGCGGGGTTAGGGTCAGGCTGTAGGGAAGGGAGAGTTAGGGTTAGGGTCAAGCTGCAGGGAAGGGAGGGTTAGGGTCAAGCTGCAGGGAAGGGAGGGTTAGGGTCAAGCTGCCGGGAAGGAAGGGTTAGGGTCAGGCTGCGAGGAAGGAGAATTAGGGTAATAGAAGGGGG
>WWET01005868.1:0-15902 GCA_011038615.1 Limnodynastes dumerilii
TGTGCAACACAATAAATACATTACTTTCAATTATATTTCAAAGACGCACATGTACATAGTTCTGAAAACACGATTGCCAGTGATTGCATAGCGGTACATGTCGACTAAGTTACGTTTGCCAGAAAGCGATGTTTCAAAGCTCAACAGTGTAATGCAGACACACATAACATTGATATGAATGACATTGTATGGTCAATGACCGATGTTGTAGCCCTGTTTCATGACAAACACTTGTACACACATCTCTATGCACGATTGCCAGTGATTGCATAGCAGTACATGTTGACTAAGTTACGTTTGCCAGAAAGCGATGTTTCAAAGCTCACACAGTGTAATGCAGACACACATAACATCGATATGAATGACATTGTATGGTCAATGACCGATGTTGTAGCCCTGTTTCATGACAAACACTTGTACACACATCTCTATGCACGATTGCCAGTGATTGCATAGCGGTACATGTCGACTAAATTACGTTCGCCAGAAAGCGATGTTTCAA
Organism: Limnodynastes dumerilii; assembly: GCA_011038615.1. Taxonomy (NCBI): domain Eukaryota; kingdom Metazoa; phylum Chordata; class Amphibia; order Anura; family Limnodynastidae; genus Limnodynastes; species Limnodynastes dumerilii. Next base: position 503 of record WWET01005868.1, read on the forward strand.
AGCTCACACAGTGTAATGCAGACTCACATAACATCGATATGAATGACATTGCATGGTCAATGACCGATGTTGTAGCCCTGTTTCATGACAAACACTTGTACACACATCTCTATGCATGATTGCCAGTGATTGCATAGCGGTACATGTCGACTAAGTTACGTTCGCCAGAAAGCGATGTTTCACAGTAATGTGACTTTAAACATAAAAACTTAATATAAAGAATAACAGTGATAGAAATTCAACGGTGCAAAGTTATTGAACTATATTTTGTAATATTGTTCAAAATACTTGAATATGTAGCATTTGCCTAATTTTTTATCATGGTCAACAGAAGATGAAGAGGCTTACTATAAATTAGGTTAAATATGAATGACACATAGACAGGCGCCAAGCGATAGACAATAGAACATAAGAAATTTACATACACAATTACGTGAAATAAAGGTCATTGGTTTGTTTATTTTTTTGTCTGTGCTGTAGCTCAAGTACTACGGACATTTCTATTGGATAACATAAACGTGACAATATAAATAATTTGCATATGGTCTTGCATAAAAGTGGAAGTAGGGCCAAGACAAAGCAGAATTGATTCTATCAGTTTGGATTGCGATACTGTATTTACTTACTGTTGGATTTCGATATTCTTCAACTCGGATTCTTCAACTCGGATTTGCACTTTTCTGAAACCTTGGATTTGAGAGACTGTATACCTTGGAATAGCGGAAATCTATACCTTGGAACACTCGAACCCTTGGACCTCAAACACCCTTTTTTAGATTTAAGACACTTTTCAACTTCGGATTTACATTTCTTTAATTTTTATTCTTTCGATATTCTACACAAGATGGCCGAATATACCATTAAACTTGTACCTTCAAGAAAAGGCCTTATGCAGCTGAACATCAATGGATTTTTGTTTAGCAAAAACAAGCAAGTGGGAGATGTTGTGTACTGGGCATGTGTGGACAAAGCTAGATTCGGTTGTCCAGTCAGAGCAACAACGGACATTATTAACGGAGAGCATGTTCTTAGGAATGGAGTTCTAACAGAGCACGTTCATTTCCCAGAACCACAGAAGACTGTGATCATGGAAGCTCGGGCAAGTCTCAAACGAAAAGCAATTGAGACAGCTGACACTCCTGCTCAAATCATCCAATCAGTCCAGTCGTCCCTTCCAACTACAAGTGCCGCTCACCTGCCAAATAGAGATGCCATGAGACAGGTGATTCGCAAAGCAAGGAGAGAGGAAGGTCCAGCGGAACCAGCTTGTCTGATGGACATAGATGTACCCGAAAATTTGAGGAACATTAATGGAATGCAATTTTTGGGTAGAGATTCTTCATGGGACAATGATAGGACACTTTTATTTGCCACTAAAGAAAACCTGCAGAAGCTAGCAGAGGCACCATACTGGATTATGGATGGCACCTTTAAAACAGCACCAGAAGTGTTCCGGCAGGTATACAGCATTCATGCCCCTGTCGGAACTGATGAGGCGTACCAAAGAGTTGTACCATTGGTGTATGGACTTTTATCTAGAAAGAACATTGAATGCTACACCAAGTTTTTTAATGATTTAATGGATTACGCTTCCGATTTAAACGTGGAATTGACTCCACAGTTTATTATCACCGATTTTGAAAAAGTTGCTCTAACTTCGTCTGCTGATGTTTTTGACAGTCCTGGACAATAATGCTGTTTTTTTCCACTTCGGTCAAAACATATACAGGACCATACAGAGTAAAGGACTTGCGTCAAAGTCTTTGCAGATCAATGCAGGAAATTGCAAATGCTAGCATTCCTTCCTGCTGCGGAAATTGCTGCTGCCTTTCAAGAACTTAAAAGTTTAATGCCATCTGAAGCAGATCCCTTGGTTCAATACTTCCAAGAGACATATGTTTTAGGAGTTCAAAGAGCAACCAGGTCCGCTTCAAGACCTAATCCTATTTTCCCACCAAGCTTGTGGTCCGTGTATGACAATGAGACATCTGGAATACCCAGAACACAGAATAAAATTGAAGGATGGCACAGACGGTGGAACACTATTGTCGGTCATGGAAAACCTGGCCTTTACAAAATTATTAAAGAATTTTACAATGAACAAAACATCACAGAAATTCAGATCAGTAAATGTATACGGAGAATTCCAAAGACTCCGCCGAGACACGACAATGTTCAGAGAAGAAGAGCTATACAGGATATTGTGGCACACTGAAGTGATTACACTCTGCAGGATTACCTAAGTGCCATAGCCCACCATATACTATACAATTAAAGGAATCAGGCCAATGGGCATTGTGGATGTGGGAGGAACAAACTACCACGGATGCTGGTAAGAATTTAGTTCTATTATAAATAATGCATAAGTATTTTGTCAATGTGATATTAACATATCTTTTTTGGTCTAGGAGGTTATCTACAATGTTTGGCACAACTAAAAGAAGCTAATTATATACATGGTGTGATGTGTCATCACAATAGTTCATGCAGATGTGGGAAGTAAAAAGTACCACAGATGCTGGTAAGAATTTAGTTAGATAATAAATAAGGCATAAGTATTTTGTCAATGTGACATTAGCATATCTTTTTTGGTCTACTAGGTTATCTACAATGTTTGGCACAACTAAAAGAAGCTAATTTAATACATGGTGTGACGTGTCATCACAATAGTTCATGTAGATGTGGGAAGTAAAAAGTACCACGGATGCTGGTAAGATGATCATGATTTTACAAACTATAATGTGTTTTATAATTATCATAAAATTTCCATAAATGATGTTAATTATTTATACATTTGTCTTTGTTCTTATAGGAAGTTATCTACAATTTTTTAAAGAAATATCTAATATCATTGTGTCACATGTCATGTTAAACGTAATTAAGCATGTGGGAAGAACATTGTACCACACATTATGGTGAGAAAATATTAATTGAGTACTTGTAAACTATTTTGAAAATTCTTGATACAGCATATAATTAATATCATGTTGTATTGTCATTATTTATGTAGGATAAGAACATTCAATATCTATGGCACCTGCTATTTCATTTTGGAATTTCGTATGTGGGAGGAACACAGTACCACGGATGCTGGTAATCATTATTTAAATTCTTCTTGTTTGTAATAAATGAGAATAAAATAATTGTATATCAATTTCCTATTTAAAAAAAAAAAAATTTTTGCCATAGGATGTTATATGCAATATTGATATTGATTATTTAGTAGCAGCTTATGAAAATAAAGGTGTGTCATTATTATTGGTTACACTGAGCATGGGAGCTATTTTCTTTCGTTATATTTGCATCTGGCACTCAAAAACTTAAACGACATGTTGAAATAGCTGTCTTTTATAATTACAGGTTATTCTTGCTTTTGACAGATAAATAAAAAGACATACGTGTCAACATAATAAAAAAGGTTATGTTTTTATTGAAAGATCTTGTGTGCTGTTTTTTTTTTAATTATTATTTTTTATGTCACGTTATGTTAATATCATTTGTCAGTATATCATTTTTTTTTTTTCATAAATTAACGATGGACAAGTAAATGACAACTTTGAATTCAATAGCTGAGAACATAGCCAAAGAAAGGTCAGTACATATTCAGAGTTTATTATCTGCTTGATTGGCTAAGAAGTAACTTACAAAAAGTTAACTATGTGAAAATAATTGTAAAAAGTTAATAAGTAACTGTAACTAACGAATATTATTAATTTTTTTTTCATGCTTACTGTCAATGAGGGAAAAGAAAAGAAAAAATTCATAACGAGGACTAATTACATGTAATTGCTACACACATAAGAACATCAGAAAAAAAGGTTGGTTTGATGTACAAAATAAAATTGTGAAACAAATGTTTTGCAGGACATATGCATGTAAACTACTCAATACACTAAGTAACCATAATTTTTATTACATTTCAAGGAAATAAAATCTAAAGAATATAAACAGAAGTCTTTGGTCGAGACAAGCAGCATGTGAATGTGGACTTGCAGTATGTATATTTGAATAAGAACATAGTATGTGTTACATTTATAAATATGTGACAGATAGAATGCTGTAGAAAAGATTAGTCGTTTATTTCAATAATTGATTATGTATTTAATTTTTTAGGTTCCTTTTAAGAACATTGAAGAAAGAAGACAAGAAAAGACAAGACAAGACAAGAAAACAAAAAAATTTAATACATTTTTAATGATAATTGACAATATTTGCATGTGTTATTTTAAATTGAATTGAATTGTATGCAGTTGTGAATTAAATTTTATTTCTTTGATTACAAGACTGTGAGTTTGTTCTATTGATTAGGAAATATGAAATGTTTGAAGAAATCATAATAATTATACATAACTATACATATGAATAACAATACACATAATACGATGTGAATAACTATAACAAAAAATAAAAATACATTCAAATATAAATCTAAAAAAAATTATATTATATTAATTATTATTATATACATATATATACATATCATTTAACACACATTATATAATACATATAAGACATCATAAAACATATAAAATAAAGCTGACAATACATTCATTCAATATAGTAAAATATCGCTATTTAAAACAATCGCACGAGGGTGCATTCGAATGATAAACATTCCAAATACATACATAATCGAAATGTATAACAGTAGTAATATAACAATTTCGAAATAGGGACATTTCTAGAATATTAAAATTCGAAATAGAGAATGTTCGCAATTGCGAAAAATCGAAATATAGCGTTCGAAATCGAGATTTTCGACATACAGACTTTCTAACCAGGGACTGCATACCGTCACAAAGGTGGGGGCTGTCTGGAGAGGAGCAGGTTTTGGTCTTTAAAAAAGTGTGTATGATACATACACAGGGTTCACTTCATGAGATCTTCTGGACAGAAGGAAGTGTTTCATATTCCCCAGTAATCTGCTAATCTCAGACAGGGAAGGTTGCGTGTAAATCTTTCTTTTCCCCTTTTATTTTATAAGAAACTGTTCTGCATATTGTATGTCTATTTTGTTATTCTCTGTAGCTAAGCATTGTGATTATTATCATATTAAATATCAATTAATAAGTTCATGTCTCTGTGTTCTTACGGATTCACGTGTCAGACCAGCTCAGTTATTAAACGCTACTGAAGGGTAACAGAAGAGGTCATTCTGGGTTGATGATAATTCTGGTAAAGCATAACTGTGTTTGATTTGGGTAAAGGAGAACCGAAGGCCTCCTGTGAATAGCCTTGGTGGTGGCAGTTCATTGGTAATAAGTCATATTTGGGGTGGGAGAAGGGGCATTAGTCATTGTAGAACAGACCAGGTGGCTGTTGTGATTAACCCCTTGAGCCCCAGATAAGTCACGAAAGCCTCAGGTGAGGTCAGGGTCGTGCCACAAACAATTATATAGATTATTCCAGCAATCATCAAAAATGCTGGATGAATAACATACCAAAAGGTCAACTAAGACATATCAGGTTCAATTGTACCACTGAGGAGACCTTTAAATCCAAGCTACTACTCTATTGACTAGTTTTAGAGAGAAAAGATACCCAGAATGTTTGTTAGAAAAAGCTAGATAGACAGGGGCAAATTAGTGGAATATAAAAACAAAAAATTGCCCTTACAAACTAAATATGATGGTAACATTTTATACTTTTTTTTCCAAATATAACAACTGTGCTGGGAAAATAGCCAAAATAAAAAAAAAACTATTATAACATTTTAACGTTAGATCCTCTTCTGAAAAAGTGTCTACTTAAAAAGCCATCAATAGTTTTTAGGAAAGCCAAAACTCTGAAAAACTTTTTGGCTCCAAGTTTCCATCAAAAAAAGAATCAAATGAATACAAAAGTCTTGACTATTCTTGGCCAAAAACCACAAGGTTGTTTCAAATGTTGAAGCACTAAGTGTACTACCTGTATGTATACGTAAAAGAAAAATGTCTTCCAGTCATATCACCAAAAATATATACAATATATATAGCCATATCAGTTGTAATAGCACCTATGCCATATATATAGTGACATGTAAATGTGGCATGCAATACATAGGACAAACTACGAAGACACATAAATGCAGGTTCCTCGAACACAGAAGACACATCAACCGTTTGAGCCCTAACCACAGTATTGCATGCCCCATCAAAGGTTCTCAATCAAACCCTCCTTATCAATATTTCTTTATAGGTATTGTATACCATGTACACCTAGAGGTAGGTGGTGACAGGTTTCGGAGGTTATGTATTAGGGGATCTTATTGGATACATTTATTGAGAACTCTACAACCCGAGGGTCTAAATGAGGCTATAAATCTAGATTTTGGCGATGAAATATTATATGAAGACCTAATGCTTAAGATCATTGTCAATATTAATAGTAATATTAATAATATGTTCATAATTAATATGTTGCATAATATTTTTTGTGTATACGTGGGGAGAATCTTGTGGTGCTATGATATTGGTGTTATATATATCTACCTTAGCTATTTAAATGTGATTATTTTCATAGTATAGAGTAAGAGTCATTGCTTTTTAAATATAAGTATTTTTGCACTAAACTTAAAACCGATTAATTTTCTCTAATTTTATTTGTACATACTGTATATACAATGTTTACTAATGTTTATAATAGTTGGCATTAATTGGATATAGGACTTAGAATATTTAAGCCTAAGAAGTAGTCAACAGTAAGGTGTTTATTCCAAAGTTGCCTATGGAAAATGTTTTTTTAAGTCTGCTCCTTTAAGACTAGAGAGGCAGATAAACGTATCACTCTCTTGTTATAAAATATTCTTCTATATATATAAAAAAAAAACAGGTTTGTTTTTGTTATTTAAAATGTGTAATAGGATTGATGATTATATATTTTTATTTATGTTTTAAAAAAAATTTGTATTTTGATAAATGTCAAGATAACCTACTTTGGTAATCAATGTCTTGCAGGTGATTCTAATCAATAATCTAGAAATACGGAGGCACGGGGCATTAGAGATTATACCTTCTGTGGAAATTGCTGAGTTAAGCAAAGAAACTTATCAATGTGATTTACTTGACAATTTGGAGCTCTCTCTAGCATTTTTCCCCTCAAATGGATGACAGAAAGCTGATACTATCATAGCAATACTCCATGGTGAATGAAGCTTCTCTTTCTCCTGTCGATACACCGGCTTAGTGCCCAAAAATCCAATCATAAGGGATTCTATTATTGTGTTTGAATCTGGACAACTCTTTTGAAGTCACCTTGGAGGCAGATGAACTCTGTCTGGGTGAGATCTCTTTCCATTCAATACTGGCTGGACATAGCTAATATTAGTTGCTGAACTTAACAATACTACTAAGATTCCCTGGGTAACAACCGCACCCAGGTCCTTTTGAGACTGAGTTAGAAGGCTGTTGGTTTCAAGTGGAAACTATCATCTTGCCTAAATAGTAATAGCAGTATTATATGTGATATGTGATATATCACTTTTTTCACTGGTTTATCTTGTGAAGCGCATCCCCTGTTTTTTTGGTACTATAATAATAAACAAGTTTGTACACATTCCAAGGCAACATAAATAAATTATGATAAATTATGTGTGTTCAATGTAACAAAATAATGTTGTGTTTACAGGAAGTTCTAATTGTTTTTAATTTGTATTCCAGTGTTAAAATGACGTATTAATATCATGTTTGGACTCATTGTATAGCTTATTATGTTGCGGTAATTATGATGGGCTTCAATTATGTACGTTAGGGGACTCTTGTGTTACGGTACGGATCTCCAAGCATACAGAACTCAGATAACAGGCTATAAGGGTGGCAATCAGCAGCTCTGCACAGATTTGCCTTCGGATAGACGCAGATCCGTATTGAAAAGTTAAGGTATGGTATGTCTGATATGCTTAAATAGGCTTAAATTAGGATGTCGCAAGTTTGAATCAGGCTGTATAATGGTTCATGCTCTAGCCCTGACGGTTAGAGCATTCTGTATGCCAACCAGTTGCCAACTCTTGTTGAATATTAGGGACTCATTGAATGGTGGGTGATCTCCCTAACTTCCTGAAGTGTTTGGCAATCTCCCTGATGCTTATTCAGTTAAAGAAGTAATTATTATTTGATGATAGACTTTAGATATTGTGTCCTATTTTCCTGCATTGAGACCTAGGGAAATGCCCAAGTCCATGGAAGCAAGATATAATCACTGGCAGTTTTCATTGAAAACAAGACTAAAAAATACACTTTGATCTCTTGTTAATCAGCTGCAGTGTCACCTACTTTAATCTTTTCTATAAAGACGAAGAAGTCAGCTGATCTCCTATTTACAGCCTTCAAAATAGTACTGAAAATAATTATTCACCGGCAATTTAACAATCAATAAATACTGATGCTGACATTTTTTATTGACAAATAGTTTTCCTGCCTACACATGACATACCCTTGGGTTGATCTGTTCACAGGGGAAAGACTTTGCACACAGGGGGAATCATTTGCTTTTTAGTTAATTACACACAGATACTGGAGCTGATCCAGCGTTGCAAAGTACTCAATGTAACTATGTAACATGTATGTAATGACCTATCCAGATTCCAATGCATCACCAACATAAGTCTGGGTCAGGATAAGGTAGAACATAATTCTGTTATAACTTACATCCTATATACGTTCCTGATCTGATTCAAGTAAATGCTGTTTTATTAATTACAACCTGAGAATAAAATGTACAAGCCATAAACAAAATCATTGCGAGATGAAAAATGCTTTTGAAAATTAAATCATAAAATTTTTGTGTGGCATTTTAACATCCAAAGTGCATGACAAGTGTGCGTAAAGTGCATGACAAGTGTGCGTAAAGTGCGTGACAAGTGTGCGTAAAATGCGTGACAAGTGTGCATAAAGTGTGTGACAAGTGTGCGTAAAGTACGTGACAAGTGTGCATAAAGTGCATGACAAGTGTGTGTAAAGTGCGTGACAAATGTGTGTAAAGTGCGTGACAAGTGGTGAATTTTGTTTAATCATAGTTTTTCCTATACGTGACACATGAATAAGTTAGACATGACCCCTAGCAAGCGTAAATGTTATGACGTATCCTGAGCACAGCCGAGTATGCTCAGATGTGGATCGGGTGCAGTTGTGTGACCACACCCATCCAGCTCATTGACTATGTCCCTCTACCCACTCCCGCCCATGGAACGCTCTGCAAAATGCAAGCCAATAAGAAGCCAATTATGTTTTAACTTAAATAGGAAGCATGACTCGGTTCTGAGCATGTGTACTAACAAATCTATATTATCTGCCAAACTGACATATGCACAGATCTGGATCAGGGCCACTGCCTTTACTATCACACTGTTATAGTAATAACTATACATCACCTCTCAACTCTAATACTGTTTGCAACAGATGAAATTTGCCTTCTTTCCTCTTACTTTCAAACTGTTGATGTGGACAATGAGGACTACTCCTTCTATGGGAAATGCAAACATATCCTTTAGTCTGACAGTCCTTCAACACCAGTCGCTTTGCAATATGGTTAGGGATAGGGCTAGGATGCAGGGTTTGGATTATTGTGACACCTCTACATGGAAAAAAATATTTAATTTCTTTAGATAAAAGCATTAAAAATAGACTTCTAAGCTACTGCATGTTGAAATGAAAAAATCCCATGCACAATACTTCAGCTGTGATATCTGACACTAAGGGCCAGATTTACTAAGATGCGGGTTTGGAAATATGAAAATGTTGCCTATAGCAACAAATCAGATTCTAGCTCTCTCTTTCCTATTACATACTAGAGAATAGCAGTTGCTGAGAGGGAGAGCTGTTTCACAGCAGCCATTTTGGAGACTTTAAGGGGTGTCTCCTAGGTAAGTTGGCTGTCAATTTATAAACCTATATATGGGACCCAACATCGGGACTCTCAATTTTAGAGTTAGGACAACCATATACAGAAAGGCCTTGACGGTGGCTGGTGGCTTATCCCATATTTGATCAAATATGTGTAACAAACATTTCTGTGTTTTATTTTACAGATAGAACAGTAGAGTTTGTTACTGGTTTATGGCAGTGTGCTGGGGCTATTTTTTCCTTTTGTTTCTGTGGCAAGCAGATTAACCCCTGCCTTTCACGCACCTGTTTAACATATACCTATAAATTGATTGAGCAACTTCCATTCTGTTTACATACTAGAGAATGTCAGCTAGAATGTGAATGGTTGGTATGAGCTCTCCACTTTTCCAAACCCACAGCTTAGTAAATCTGGCCCTAATAATGCATTCAAAGCGTCACATCCTAACACAAAGTAAAGAAATTTGTCGCAGAGCGTAAGCACCTTAGACTTGTGGCTGGTGCAAATGTTTTGATGTAAACCGTCCTTTTTTATGTCTGAGCTCGGCTTGGGAGCACTTGCTTGGGCAAACCCTTTCTGTACATTGGCTACGTCCCTCCACCCCTTCCCTTCCATGGCACACCTTTAAAAACACAGAAAATCAGACAGAGAAACTCCACCATCCGGTTTAAAGAATGCATGTGGCACCACCTGCTGGTAGGAATGTTTAAGACACTAAAAATGGTAAATACTCTTCTATCATAACAATGCTTCTGCTCATCAGGTGGCCCTTCTGCAACAGTTTCTCCATGAGAACAACTTTGAAGTGGCCACAAGTTCTCCAGCCGTGCAAGATACTATGTTGAGAAGTGACAGTAGTTTTACCTTCCTGGTGTATGTGCTTTTCAGGAAAAAAATAGCAGCCCTTAGAACTTGAATGCACCTTGTTCAGTATGTAATGTATGAAAAGGGGTGTAACTGAAGGGGGGGGGTATAATATGTAATGTGAGGAAATAAATGTGTCATGTGTAAATGTGCCAATGTTCTGTGACAAATTTGAGGTTAAAGATCCTTTTCCTAATAGGATAGGTCTCCTTGAGGCACTTATAAATGTTTGGTGGGACAGGATGTTTGAGCTCTTAAAACAAAACCCATATTTTGTTTTCTTTAAAAAAATTGGTCTGTTTCTTTAAAGTAATCACTGAATCTCATATTTTTAGTCGGTTCATTCAAAAGTTTTCCTATGGGCCAGGTTTACTAAACTGCAGGTTTGGAAAAGTGAAGATCTTGCCCATAGCAACCAATCAGATTCTAGCTGCCATTCTCTAGTATTCAATATTTAATTGAGATCTAGAATGTCATTAGTTGCTATGGGCAACAACTTCACTTTTCCAAAACCGCAACAAATTTATTCAAATAGGGACTTGTTTCTAAGATGGCATTCCCTCTGCCCTTATTTTAGAGCCTTATTATGATTGTTTCATTTCCTTTGCATTTATATAAGACTTCACAAATTTAGTGAAGCTGTATTTTACATTTTTTTTGTAATTATTTATATTAAGATTCTCTACAGATCATCATCAACTTATCTCTGGATGGTCTCAATAGAATGTTGAAATGCTGTATATTCATTCTACAATCAGATATTAAGTAAATATTAGTCTGTTTCCTAAAAGATTCACTTAGTGTTCACTGAGTTTAAAAATAAATGCTATAGTGACTGTGCAAAGAAGAGAAACTAAATTGGTGCATGGTCTTTGTCACATAACATACAAAGAAAGACTAGAGGAACTACACATGTATAGTTTGGAGCAGAGGAAAGACTGGCAATGTAAGGCACCTGTTCCAGACAGCAGGTTAAATGGAAAATACTATGGGCCTCCTCCAGAGCTGAGCATTGGTATGAGGTATCTCTGTATTAGCTCACACTGTGCATGCACAGAATGGAGGCGCATGCTGGGCCATCAAAACTGGAATACAGCTCAAGCACCCGAGGCTTGCTCTCTTATAGGCATGCAGTGCGAGCCAAGTGGTGGAGGCATGCGGGCAATGTACAGTGAGGGCGATCCAGGTCAGGTGCACCTGATCAAGAGCCGAATGCAAACATTACTGTAGGCACAAACAATTTTTTCTACTTGGTATACAGTTTTAAGCAGATAATGTATATCCATTGTTCGGAATTAGCTGATAGAGTTTTGTTTTTAATCCTTTTATATTAATATTCAGTAATATAAAATCCAATATTTTTTTTTACATTGCATTATCAGTCCAAAGTACTCGCAGTATTTTTTAAAAAAAATTTCACATTCTAAATACATTTCACTACCCTGCACTGGGGTAGCGTTGTTGGGTACGTAGCAGCAATGTGCAGGACTGTTTTCTCACACGCAGGGCCGTCATCAGAAATTGTGGGGCCCGAGACTGACAAAATATGCAGGGCCCTGGGACCCCCCCCCCAAGTTCCAAAAATGAAAATGCACCTCTCGTGCATCTCTAGTGCACAGTACGATGGCGCTCCACACCTGATGATGTCACACGTTATTAGGTGCACTCAGTGCTGCGGACCTTCGGATCTAACATTTTTAAGGAATATTTTAAGCCACAGAGGAGTATATTATTATTGGTAACTAAATTAAATGGCAAAGTATTCTATGCTGTTCCAAAATCACCATTTAGAAGTGATAACTATGATCGGTTGCTTCCCTGCCTCAATACCAAGATTTGGACATAATATAACATTTTGCCATTTTATTTAATGACCAAATTATTTTCACCTCTTTTGATAGAGGAATATCACTGTCACTCCTCAAAATGAGATAACTAGCTTGGGGTCTTAAAATGGTCAAATACAGAATAGAAAGGCCAATAAGACGCTCACAAGGCTTGTTAGCAGAGGGTAAGCAAAACTTTTCATGTATTTTATTTTAGTTTATAACAATGATTAAACCTCAAAGAGTGGTTTTCATAGGGGGTCAAAAACATACAGGGCAAAACTTCCAGACTTCCGATTCTGAGGCAGCAGCGTGGTGCCAGGCTTTTAACATTTTTATCAAGTGTAATGTGTATATATAGGGTTATTAATTTTGCACTTTATATGTATTTTGACCCCGTAAAAGCCACCCTTTGTGATTGAAACATTGGAACATGCTATAATAAAATACTGAAAAAAGGTTTGCTAAACCTCAAATAAAAAGCCTTAGGAATGCCATTTTTGCCTTTCGAATATATATTCCATAGACAAAAAACCTTGCGGTTTAACATGTCTGATGAAGGTTTCTTGCATTGGCACAAGATATAGAAACCTTTAAAACTTAAAAACCGTTCAAACGCCAAAAAGCAATGAAATTACGACATTAAGGCTGGAGTCTTAATGGACGTGTTTCTTAAGCAATACAGACATGGTATACCATCAAATCCTGTGAATTAGCAGCTCTAACATTTTTAGCAATCTCACTCCATGATAGTGCTGAATCTGCAGCTTACCATAGGATGTGATGCTGGGAAGCGGCTGGGGAGGAAGCAGACAGTGAGGAGCTTAGAGAGTACTGGAGAGAGCTGGAAAGCGGGAAGAGTACTGGAGAGAGCTTGAAAGTGTGGGAGAGCTGGAAAGCTTGGAGAGAGCTGGAAAGTGTGGAGAGAGTTGCAAAGGTGCTAGGAAGGTATAAGAGCTGGAGAGTGTGGAGAGAGCTGGATATAACTGGGAAGGTGTGAGAGCTGGATGGTCTGTTTAGTAGGAGCAAGGAGTGAAAGTGACAGGGAGTGAAGGGAGAGTGCTAAAGGAGAGGAAGCGGCAGTGAGTGGCTGGAGAGTTGGGCTGATAATAAAAGGGGTGGCGGTGTGGAACGCACCCCATGGATTCCAGCACAGATTCCCTGCTAAGAACCTCTTTGATTCCCTTTCCTCCCTTGCTTGTAAGATAATTTAGGGTTCTGTACTCAATTGCGGAGGTCAGGATGCAAGGTGGCCTTTGTGTTCCGTAGCGGTATACAGGAGGCAAATCGAAGCATTCCAGAGTGCGTGAGTCAAGACAACTAGCAGTGAGTGAATCTGTGCTATAGTGTCCTTACACAAGCGAAGCAGGTTACAAAAAAACATACAAAAAGTACAAAAACAAACGAGTCCTTAAAAATAGAGAGGTGGCAGCTTGTAATCTTTCATATTGCAAAAGCAGTCCCAGGACTAAATATAAGAAATGCATCCATAAACCATTAAATTCATGCTATGTTCTAATCGTGCACATATGTGTCTTTGTTTTTCAATGGGAGAGTGGCGTGGTCTATGGGCCTTCTTTTGAATACATATATATATATATACAATATATATATACACTGAGTAAGTTACAATTATTTATTATTATTATGAATTATAGGAGTGCCTTCTCATGAATGTAAAAAAATATATATATATATATATATATATATATATATATATATATATATATATATATATATATATATATATATATATATATATATATATATATATATATATATATATATATATATATATATATATATATATATATATATATATATATATATATATATATATATATATATATATATATATATATATATATATATATATATATACTGTAATAAGTGTGTTTATATTTATATAGGTGTATATTCTGTATGAGTATACACCAAATCACCTAGCTAAAGAGAAGTTTAAAAGTTTATAGTAAAGAAATAAAAAAGTAAAAAACAAAAACAAAAAAACCCCCCACAAAGCTTAACTTAAGATATGACTGTGAGAGAAAATGTCAGGTCTCTTCAGCCGGCAGCCGGGAGGTCACATGACACGCGGAAGTCTCTCTCACAGTGTGGATGACTCATCCTTGTTGCAGAGCTGGAGACTTCCTGTCTCTCTCTGCAGGGGATGAATCACAACTTTTACTGAAAGCCTGTCAGTGAAGGAATCGCAAAGTGCTGGACAGGGAGAGAGAGATTGCAGAAAGTGCCATGTGTAGTGTAGCTATACGCAAGGGACAAAATTGACATTTCTCAAGCATTTACACAATCACTGCCAGGGGCTATCCCAGGCCCCCTCTCTGTCCGGGTACAGAACACTAGGCCCGGCTGTCCCCCCTAATGGCGGCCCTGCTCACATGCCACACCACCCCAATTTCTGCGTGCTAGTACGGCATGTGCATTGCGCCCGCATTTGTATACAGATGTGAATCAGGGTCCATGTGTGTTACTTATTTTTCTATTACAAAAATTATTGTAAATGTTTCTCATAATAAAAAAAAATGGAAAAAATGTTTTTCTTCTTCTTCTAGTTCCAAAATATTTGTCAGTGTCCCTTAAATCTCTTAATTTTAAGGAGGTTAAATTACAGTCGCTTCAAAAGTCTCCTTTAAACATTTGACATTTGGCCACATCAATTCTCATTCATTAATCCTGTTAAATCCTGCATTCATCTGGAAGGCATACTTAAGTGCATGAATATTTCCTAATTATGACAATGATTTGGACTGGTCTCAAAAATGTTAACAAGTTCCATGAAAACCTCAATAACCAAGCCACCACTAACCAGATGTTGTTTAATAACTTAAATATCAAGCTGCAGTGCTATAAAAAAAAAAATAAAAAAAATA